>JAWNNO010002818.1:0-51314 GCA_035044985.1 Lordiphosa fenestrarum
CCAATCTAAAACGGTCTTTGTCAATCATTTTACATCAGTCTTTTTTTGCTTAAGCAAATCCAAATGACAGTTTTGGAAAGAGTCGTTTTGAGCACTCATATCCCGAAAAATGTTTCGAGTCTGCTCGTGATGCTTCCTCTGCATTTCATTTCTCTCCCTAGCCAACGAAGTCAGTTCCTGGTGGGTGCCAGTTTTCGTCCCTTCATTAGTCCAGTGGATTTTAATCCCTCTTTTCTCCATCAGCATGGTCATCTGTTGGTAGACGTTTCTTCAACAGCCGACATTTGAAGTTTGACAATCACTTGCAGCGCTCACATTGTTTACGTTTTCGTTGCGAATGTCAATTTTTTTAGTGGTGGACAGAGAAATATCGCATTCACGACGAGTGAAACAGCATGAGGTAGGAACATCCCCAGCCGACTGGTGAATATTTCGAGAAAATTTGGCACGGCAAGTTCTTAAATACCGTCTTTGACGGTAGACGGTAAACGGCAGATGTGGGCTAGTGTGAGTTGGCTATTAAAGTAGAATTTGACAAATCGTTATAGTGTCTCAATAAAAGTACATAAATCTCGGACGAGACGAAAATTAAGCACATTGAGATACTAATTAATGTATATAGCGAGGTCCGTACGATAAAATATGATAATAAAGCTAGACTTTGTAGTGTCCAGTATACAAATGCCGAAATTTTTACTGAAGTGCTGCAAATTATAATTTCAAGTCATTTCATTTATATCGATATAATTTTTTTTGTTTGGCCTTAGTTCTCCCTCAAAGTGTTGACTTCGCCTCTGTATCGCTTTACATCTAGTTGCATCTCTTTCGTTTGTGTCTCTCTCTCTCGTTTTGTTCTCACTTACGTAAGATTCAGCAACTTTAAGGGTACCGTTTGAAAGCTCCCTTGTATCTCAGGCTTCGCTAGTAAGTAGAGAAAAGCTGAGCACACGATCTTTTCTGTTTTGACAATTCAAGCAACCAGACGTGCGTTAACTCTAATCGGAGTATTTAAATATTAAAGTACAGCGTGAACACGTGGAACTATTAAAAGTGAAGAGCAAAGCTGAAAAGTCTTCTAAGACGCTCGCTAGTTATTGTAGCGGCGCCCCAACTAATCGCGTGTGAAATTTGAAGAGAATACAGGTGATTTCTGACAGTCTTTTGATTTGTGCGTGGCCTAAGTCTTGTGCATTTTCTCAGATCTCCGCATCGACCATACTCAAGGTACCGGCGTCTGGCCATGCGCAATGCGCTGCGCCTTGCGCTTTTCAACCAAAAACCCTTGGCAGCGTCAGTAACCTCACCTCCACCAGGCTTTTGTGACCTCACCTACACCAGTGTACATAACCTCACTTGAACCGGCTTACGTAACCAATTATATACATATGTACAGGGTGCGCCATATAAAGTGTCGGTATGGCAACACTGAATAACTTTGACATTTACCAACCGATTTCTTTTGTTAGACATGTTTTGGAAACATCAATCTAGTACAATTTTGACCATGGAACGCTTTACACCAAAACAACGTGCCGAAATAGTGACGCTGTTCATCGAAAATAATCGTTCAATTGTGCTAACAAATTTTGATGACCGATGAGGCCCATTTCACGCTTTCTGGTGGTGTTAATAAGCAAAATTGTCGCATATGGGGCAAGGGAAATCCACACCGCATCCATGAAATACCTTTACACGACCAAAAAGTGACTGTTTGGGCCGGTATCAAAAGAAAGGCGATATTGACTGGCCACCCAGATCTCCAGATTTGACCGCCCCAGACTTCTTTTTGTGGGGCTATTTAAAAAGCAAGGTTTACGCCAGCGATCCACAGACCATTGAAGAGCTTAAGGCCAACATTCGTGCCGAAATCGCCACTTTATCGACTGAGACGCTCGAAAAAGTGATGGAAAATGCGGCAAAAAGAGCACATTTTGTTGTGGCCAATAAAGGCGGCCACTTGATGGATGTTGTGTTCCAAAAGTAGTCGAAATAAATTTTACAGGACCAAATTAAAGGAACAAGATCAACATATAGCAATCGGTTGTTTGTTTTTATATTTATTCAGTGTTGCCATACCGACACTTTATATGGCGCACCCTGTATATGTGCCTTGCTGGATGGAGAGATTTGCCTCGTGTCTAGGGCATCTGCGTCAGTGAACATAACCTTTAAGCAGACTCCCGATCGGATGGCTTAGTGTGCAGCAGCTCATCTAAACCCAAAAAACAACAGCGTTGGACAAAATATGTATCAATAACTGTTTCACTGCTCTGCATACGTTTTATTTGCACCCTGCAATTTGGCCTATTAGTTTTGTGCAACACCTGGTGTGTGTGTTTGTTCTCGGAATTCGATGTGTGCGGATGTGTTGGTACAGAAAGCTTTTAAATTGGCAATTTTCTCTTAGTTTCCTTTTTGAATCAATTTATTTAATATTCATCAATTAACTTTTGTAGAACGCAAGAAATGTTAATCAAACATTAATTTAGCTGACTCCCTCCTTTTGAAATCGATTTAGACTGTAGTATGCAAACCTTTATACATATATAATTTGATTCCCAGCAACCTAAGCAGCAGTTCATTGGTACCAACGAGCTCGGCGATGGATTTGTGCGTGTGAGTAACACTTAACTGAGTTGGATACCTTTACATATATATATGAATATCTTTATTTTATTCGAATTTGAAAAATGAATTGTGAAACGGTTCTCCAATTAACGTTAAGCGGGATGCGCTAAGATTTTGTTTGATAGTAATTTCTCGATTACCTTTTGTTGTTCGAACTAAGGTAATGAATTATCTGATTGTTTTCCTTTTATCAAAAGAATTTGAGTTATTTTGATTAAACATGAATTTGTAATAAACTATGAAATCGGCATGAGTACGCCTTAATGAAAGAATATCGAGTGTAAACAAATTTGGGGCAATTTATCACATCGCTCAAGAATTGCCATGATAGGGAGGGTATAGAGAGCTTATGGACCACAACATCATGTCCATATAACCAAAATGGCTTACTATTATGCATTACTTATCCGTGTTTCGGGAATAATTTTGAGAGTTCATTTATTTTGTTTTTGTTTGATTTTTGATAGAGTTTAGATTCTGTTTCTCGTGCACTAAATTTTATTGTTCACAATGTGCCAAGGAAGTATAGGAATTGGAAAAACCCCGACCCCATCCGGCGAGCTGAGCCCAGAGGGCAGTATAGTGCACGAACCCCGATTTCCTTTCCTGGCGAGGCTGAATATGAAGAACACTGACAGCTACTACACCCATTGTGACATTACAACTTATCTCATTACATTTAACACAATCTTCAGACGTTGTCAAGGGTCTCAGAGAAAAACTTATATATATATCAGTCAGGCACAATTTACAAATATTCTGACCCTCGGTATTAAATTCTCCATCAACCTTTGACCTACAGAACACAACTATCAACATGACAGACCAAGTAACAAAAGATAGACAGTATATCAAAGAGGCACCTACAACTGTACCTGACATTGACGGACGAAAATTGCATTTGGAAAGATTCATTACAGCCTTAAAACTGCTTGGACTAACAAAGGGCAACCAGAAAGCAATAGCCATTTAAGTAATAAAATCTAAAATAATTGGTCCAATACTGTACAATGTACAAAATTAAACGACCATAAATAGAATAATTGCGAAACTAAAAGAAGTCGTAAAAGGTGAATCAGTGGATGTATTAAAAGCCAAACTGTTGTGTATTCAACAAAATGGTAAAACGCATCCCACTACACCATAGAAATAGACTATCTCCGCAGATTACTAAAGGCTGCATATATAGACAATGGTCTAGATGCCAATAATGCTGAAAACTTCGCCACAAAAGAGGCAATCTCAGCTATGATCCAAAATTGCGAGGATGAAAAAATTAAGACAATACTTGAAGCAGAAAACTTTAGCGATATAAATTATGCTATTGGAAAATATATACACTGCTGCACAAAAGCTACAGGAAGCCCAATCACTGTTTTCTACTACCAAAATAGAGGCAAGGGTAACAGTTACAGAGGTAGTTAACAGGGAAGAGGTAATTATCAGAATAATGGTAATTGGAGAAGAAACAATAATTATAACAACAGAGGCCGGGGTAATTTTTAGGAAATTTTAGAGGTTATCATCAAAATTATGTCAACGCCAATAGAAATAATTCCAACAACTGGTATCAAAACCGTGGCAATCAAAACAATAATAATAATTATAATGGTAACAGAAACAACAATGTAAGAGTTGCACAAAGTAACTTGGGAAACCCCCAAAACCCTTTCGAAACTCACCAACAATAAAGCAAGCTTATACGATCAACCCAGAACTTAGCGGGGTTATAAAAGTAAAAAATGAAAATACAGGAAAATCGCTGACATTACTCATCGACTCAGGTGCAGATATCTCAGTTCTCAAAGAGAACTCAGATCAATTTATCAATATAGATTATAACACTATCTCAAAAATATAAGGAATAGGCGAAGGTGCAACCAATTCCAAAGGATTGGAACACAACGATGATCACATTCTAATTCCAAATCAAGAAATTCAAAACAGGATTTTTATCGGAATTACGATAACCAACTCCAAAAATGCATTTGTCCGAATTTTAAATGCAACCAATAAAGCAGTACTGGTCAACCTTACAAATTTGTTGGCATCGGTATTTATGTTTTGTAGAAGTGTGTTGGGGATTTGGGGGATAATCGATAGATTGTACAGTGGTATTAGTGAGCGATAAGTAGAGGGCCGTGTATGTGCGAGCTCACGGTAGTGATGGCATTAAGGGCCTTAAAGGGCGGGAGCTTAAAATAAGAAAAAAGGGAAAGGCGCCCTCTGGTGGCGGATAAAGCGGATCTTGTTGCCATTTCGCTCTGTGGATTCCTAGAGAGGATCGGGGAGTGAGACAAGTCAAGAAAGGAGAAGTGACATCCTGCTCCCACTTAATACGAGATCGCTGCGTTATATTTGATTCTAAGCCGGGCAATGACCCGGAATTTTAAATGAAATAGATAGCGGGATTAAGCCATGGCAGGGTGAGCCGATAAAGGAAGGACAAGTGGTTGATGTAGCAACAGTTCAACCTTTAAGCTTGGCCTTTGGAGATGGAGGAAGTGAAAAATAAAGAGAAAAAAGAGAAAAAAGAAAATTAAATTAAAATCAATTAATATTCAGTTTTAGTTAAAAATTTGCTGCCCTAAAATTTTGTTTCAAATATCCAGTGGATATCGAGGAAATAAATCGAAAGTGGAATTGGTCTCTTGAGAGATACCAATTTTCTTTGAGGAAACTGTCATCAGTTCAAAGTAAAAATATCACAAGTTCCAACCACTCAGTGGGCATTATTCGAGTGAAGTTGGTTTTTATGCCCATATTGGCCGTCGGCAAAGCCAGCGGCTTAGCCGAAAATTAATGGCCTCCTTTTATTCATGTGTGGTGGCCTATTTTTCAAAATACCTACAAAATTAAGGAGGAAAGAAAATTTATCTAAACGAAACATAGATACCTCTTTTTTGAAGTCAAATCAATAATACAAATTCTCAATTATTGCTATTTAATTTTATTTAAAAATCTTAAAAACTATATATATTTATTATTTTTTTATTGCTTATTTATATTACAATTGTTGTGATTGTTCAAATGATACTCGTCTGGGGATTCTAATTACCTACCCTTTATCATAGGATAGGATAGGAAGGATAGGAAGTGCACCTAGAAAATTTTAATAATATAATAAATCGAATTTGAATAAATTCACTGCACTGCACTGTCGGTTGAAGTGTGAAAACGTGTTTTTGTCGAGCTCCAGTTTTATTCGTTGTAAAATCTTTAAGATCAGTTGTGAAAACAAAAACTTTCGACTCGCGTTAAAAGACTTTAATGGACAACATAAGCACGTGCTCAACTCAACTCAACTCAACTCAATGCCCAAATGCAAAAACTACAACATACCCCCTCTCCTCAGCCCACGATGATGAACTTTTCGGCAAATGAAACAAAAACTACGGCAACGCTTACTCCAGCGCAATCAACCTGTACGAACTCAACAACAACAACTATTCAGAAACCAGCGTCAACTCAGCACGCGCTCTCACTAACACATACACAAGTGAGCACAACACCCATCACCCGTTCGTATGTGCAGACCGGCATCGATCGGTATGCAAAAATACGAAAATGAAGACCGCAAAACAAAAAAAATAGTAATACACCAAAATTGAATAAAACACGCGATAAACCTGCTGACAAAGATCCCCTCACTGGGAATAGGTTCCAATTTCTTGCCAAACAGTCTGACGCTGAGACTGAAGAAAAAGCTGCAAGTGCCGCAAAACCAAAGCCTCCGCCAATCTACATTAGGGATACTAGCTGTACGGCCCTAGTAACAAAGCTTGTCTCGCTAAAAGTCAATAAAGGCAACATACGCGAAACAAAGCTCCAAGTTAACACCGATGACGACTATCGCGCTGTCGAGAAATGTTTAAGAGCTGAAAACAAAAGCTACTACACCTTCCAACTAAAAAGTACCAAAGGCCTACAAGTTGTAATCAAAGGTATTAAATCAAGTGTACCTGCAACGGAAGTTGCTTATGCTTTGGAAGAAAGGGGACTTAAGGTCAAGTCCATAATAAATTTAATAAACAGGGACAATAAACCCCAGCCGCTTTTCAAAGTTGAGCTGAGCCCGGAAGACATAGCTCCTAACATAAATGAAGTGCACCCCATTTTCAAACTTCCTTACTTATTGCACCGCAGAGTAACTGTAGAGGAACCGCACAAACGCACAAATCCAGTGCAATGTACCAATTGCCAAGAGTTTGGACATACTAAATCCTACTGCGCTCTGCGATCTGTTTGTGTGGCATGCGGAGAGCTGCACAATACTGCCTCATGCCCCGCAAAACAAGGAGGATCCATCAGTCAAAAAATGAAGTAACTGTGGAGGTAACCACACCGCAAACTACAGAGGTTGCAAAGTATACAAAGATCTGAAGAGCAGGATTAATACGCGCACGGAATTTGCTAGTTCCAATTTAAACCTTAATATTTATGTATACACCCTCGCAATCGACCCCTGGAGTCTTCTTCACAAAAGCTACGAGATCGTCTTTTGTCCCATCGACTACAACCCAAGGCGTTTCTTTCGCAAGCGTCTTGAAACAAGGAACGATTTCACACGAAACTCGAACTGAGCCGACTCTGACAACACAACATGTGGAGCATCCATTAAACCAAAGTAGCTTAGAAGCCATGTTTCTATCGTTACAACAAACCCTGAAAGATTTTATGGTGTATATGCAAAACGCAATGCAAGAAGAGATGAGAATGCAAGGCCTTCTCATTCAACTGCTCGCTTCGCAACTACCCAAATAATGGCTCTCCTAAGAGTATCACCCTGAAATGCAAATGGCATTCCTCGCCAGAAAGTGGAGTTATCCAAATTTCTCCAAGACAATGAAATCGACATAATGCTTCTTGCGGAAACTCATCTGACGGACCGATATAATTTCCAATTATCGGGATGTGCATTTTACGGCACAAATCATCCAGATGGTAAAGCCCATGGCGGAACTGGTTTCCTACTCAAAAACCGAATCAAACATTATAAACTAACGGGATATTCGGAAACCTACCTACAAGCCACATCGAGTCTGCGACTTACTGTCCCCCACGATTTACAATATCAGAGAATCAATTCCTAGATTTCTTTAATACATTTGGTAAACGCTTCTTCGCTACTGGTGACTATAACTCGAAACATCCCCACTGGGGCTCCAGACTGACTAATCCCAAGGGGAAGCAACTCTACAACCTACTCACTCGCGCATCAAACAAACTCTATGTATCTCCGGGAGGGCCTACAAACTGGCCAGCAGATTCAAAGAAAATACCCGATCTTATAGACCTTGCTAAAACAAGAAGAGTTCCACAAAACCTGGTAACTGCAGAAGCCCTTGCAGACTTGTCGTCGGACCATTCTCCAATAATATTTACGCTTCTGGAGTGCCCTCAGATCAGACAATATCCTCGGAGACTGACTTCACACAAAGCCAAACTGGCTCAAATACAAAAAATATATCAGCAGTCACATCGAGCTGAGCCCGACCAATAACAGCGAAGTAGACATTGAAAACTCAGTCCAAGCCCTCAACTCTATCATTACTGCTGCTGCTCATCATTCAAACCCTCAAACAACAATAATAAAACCTAAGCAAGATAGTAGATTACCGAACAGCTACATAGACCGACTGGTGTCTGAAAAGCGGCGTGCAAGAAGAGAATGGCAGCACCATAGGTCGCCTGCGTCAAAAAATCGTCTGAGACTTGCCGAACGCATACGGACACACGGACGGCGACCAACAGGCCGTCTGCTTGCCTCGCCTTAAATGGAATCTCTCTGTCCGACCAGTAAAATTACTTTTTCCAGCCAGATGGCAAACTGTCCCCGTTCCAGTCTTCGTCAACCTCATAAAAATTTGTAAGCGGATTAAGTTCCGCGAATCTTTTTTCTTATTATAAATTAAAAAAATGCTATTGGAAAATATATACACTGATGCACAAAAGCTACAGGAAGCCCAATCACTGTTTTCTACTACCAAAATAGAGGCAGGGGTAGCAGTTACAGAGGTAGTTAACAGGGAAGAGGTAATTATCAGAATAATGGTAATTGCAGAAGAAACAATAAGTATAACAACAGTGGCCGGGGTAATTTCTCAGGAAATTTAAGAGGCTATCACCAAAATTATGCCAACGCCAATAGAGGTAATTCCAACAATTAGAATCAAAACCGTGGCAATCAAAACAACAATAATAATAATAATAATAGTAACAGAAACAACATTGTAAGAAATGCACAAATTAGCTCGGGAAACCCCCAAAACCCTTAAGAAACTCACCAACAATAAAGCTCGTTTATACGATCACATTACTGACATTACTCATTGACTAAGGTGTAGATATCTCACTTCTTAAAGAGAACTCAGATCAGTTAATCAATATAGATTATAGCACTATTTCAAAAATATCAGGAATAGGCGAAGGTGTAACCAATTAAAAAGGATTGGCTTTCGTAGAAATTCAGTCATACATTATACCACACAATTTTATTTTGGTATCACCCAATTTTCCTATACCAGGTGATGGCAATCTTGGTATGGATTTCTTCAGAAAATATAATGGTATTCCTGACCTAAATTGAGTCCAAGATCGGTTCGTAGGTAGGTAGGTAGGTAGTTCCGGCTGACCACAGATGGGGTCACACATAAACCTTAGGGTACTTAATGAGGCCGGTTGATTATTTGGGTACGATTGTCTTAGAAGTCCAGAAGGATTCTTGTCGTTTTGGCAAATGCCAATAACTGTTTTGGGGGTCTCTTGGCTGCTTCCTCCAAAGAAGAGAACCGTGGGGTGTGCAGAATTTGTAATCTTGTCGTGGCAATTGCT
The DNA here is from genome assembly GCA_035044985.1 of Lordiphosa fenestrarum. NCBI lineage: Eukaryota > Metazoa > Arthropoda > Insecta > Diptera > Drosophilidae > Lordiphosa > Lordiphosa fenestrarum. The sequence goes on from JAWNNO010002818.1 coordinate 9,463, forward strand.
GGGCAGCTGTAAATTAGATGTTCTAGAGTTTCTGCGACTCCAGGTTCCATACATTTCGTGCAGGTGTCCTCTGTTGTTATGCCTAGCTTTATCGCATGAGCGGCTGCTAGGCAGTGTCCCGTTAGTATGCCAATGAGCAGTCTACAGTCTCTTCTCTGGAGCTGTAGCCGATAGTGCGTAAGTTTTTTGTCTCTTGTCTTGCACATAATTTTAGAGATTCTGCATCAGCTGGTGTTTTCCCACCTTACCTCCGCTTCTTTCTCTGCTATCTCTTCCATCTTGCTATGAAGCGTCTGTATGGAGATAGGTATGTTTAGTGTTTCTTCTTGGCCGAGTACGACTCCGGCTTTTGCAAGACTGTCTGCCATCTCGTTTCCGTCGATGCCCCGGTGGCTGGGAATCCAGTAGATTTGCACCTTTCTGGAGATGCAGAGGGAATCTAGCGCTTCCCTGCTCGCCAGGACATTTCTGGAGTTGATGGAGTGTCCTTGCATGGCCTTGATTGCCGCTTGGCTGTCCACGTAGATATTTATTTGGTTGTATGGAGCGTGAATTTCCGCCAACTCCGCTGCTTTCTTTATTGCGAAGACTTCCGCCTGGAATATGGTGCAGTGGTTTGGCAGTTTGTATGAGAGCTTTATTTCTGGCTCTGCACAGTATACGGCGGCTCCGACTCCTAGGTCCATCTTTGAGCCGTCTGTAAAGCGGTGCGTTGCTTCTTGGGCCAGTCCTGTACGCCAGTCTTCTGGTCCCAATAGTGCTGATGTGCATATTGAGTTGATCTTTGGGATAATGTAGTCCGTGCTACTATTGATCTCTCTACCAACTATGCTGTGTCCATAGCTTTGTAGCGCCATGTTGCCTGTCGCACATAGACGTTGGGCGGTCTTTTGTGCCAGAAGGCGTGCTTGTATGTTTAGTTTAGTTTAGTTTTAATTAATATTTCTTCTTAGCGCTACAAGTGCTGTTTGACTTATATTTATAACGCTTATCACAACGACAGACTAGACTAAAGTTACAAAACATTACAAAGAAAACACAAAAACATTATGATTCAGGAAATACTATAGGTATCAATTTGTCTATGTAAAACTAACTTAAGCTAGTGTTATCTATTGAATAAGACTAATGTTTATTTAATTCCGCTTCAATTTATGTTTATGTTTGGGTTTTGCTGCTTAAAGTATGCTGTTAGTTTTTCATTAAATGACTGTGCGTTTCTAATTGTCTTCAGTACATGCAGCAGTTGATTCCAAAGACGAATAGCATGCGGAAAGAATTGACGATCAGATGTTAAGAGAGTATATTTAGGATTTTTATTATATTATTCGTTCTCTGAGACGCAGCAAAATTTAACATGGTGTGGAGATTGGAGGGTTCCTCAGTGGTTATATTTTTTTGGAGATATATTAAGACTCTCAGACCAATCCATGAATCTAGATAAATATTGTAATTTTGTTCTGGATGTCCAGAGGGTTGACACCTAAGATGTGTTATAATGCTTTGGTTGGAGTGGACCTCAGCGCCCCCGTAATACAGACCAGTGCCTGTCGCTGGGTCTTCTCCATCAGCTTTAGGTATGTGGTTTTCTCCGTGGCTTGCCACCATACCAGTATGCCGTGTAGCAGTATCGGTCGTATTGCTGAAATGAAAAGCCAGTGCATCAGACTTGGTGATAGGCCCCAAGTGCTACTCAGCATCTTCTGGGATGGGATTTCTTCCACATTCGGCTTCCATGACAGATTACTATTGATTACTGCTCTAAGATATTTAACGTTATTCTTTGGCGTTAGTGTTATTCCATTTATCTTTGGTGGAATCCATGGCGGTGCCTTGAATTTCTTGGTAAAGAGAATGAGGTCCGTCTTCTCCGCATTAATAGCTAAGTCCGGCTTCTGTGGCCCATTTTACTATCTCTTTGAGTGTAGAGTCCATGATTGAGCTGAGAGTCGATGGACATTTTCCCACGATAATTATGCATATGTCGTCGGCATATGCAGTTATCTTGGGTGCTTTCCTGCGAAATTTTGTTAGCAGTTCGTTAACCACAAGGTTCCATAGAAGGGGTGACAGTACTCCGCCTTGAGGCGTGCCGCCGTTTGCCGGCTTCGTCATGGTACCCCACTCGGCTTGTACTCTTCTGCAGCTCAGCAGGTTGTATATCCACGAGTCCAAAGCCTTATGTATTGATACAGCTCTTAGGCTCTGCATTATCGCCTCCGTGGAGACGTTGTTGAATGCACCAGATATGTCAAGGAATGCTCCCAAGGCATACTCTTTATGGTACATTGCTTTCTCGATGGTGGCTACTAGGGAGTGTAGCGCTGTTTCCACCGATTTCCCTTTCGTGTATTCGTGTTGGTTGTTCTCCAAGGTCAGGTTTATGCCTTCTCTTATGTGGAGATCAAGTAATTTTTCCATTGTTTTAAGCAGGAATGAGGTGAGGCTAATGGGCCTGTAGTCTTTTGGCTGCACGTGACTGCATTTCCCCGCTTTGGGTAGGAACACAACACGTGCTGTCCTCCAGGCCACAGGTACATAGCCCCAACCCAGGCAGGCTTCAAAAATGGACTGTAGCCATGGTACGACTAAACCTTTAGTCGTTTTTAGCATGGCGGGAATTATGCCATCCAGACCGGGGGACTTGTAGCTCGCGAACGAGTCGATCGCCCATCGGATTTTTCCTGGAGTGACTAAGTTGGTTGGGATGTTAGTTTGTTGAGTGTTTAAGTCCTGAAGCGTATCTGGCTCGGTGACTATAGTGCAGCCCGGGAAGGGCTGCTTTCTGTCCAGTGACCTTTGTCCGTTTTTAGTTGACTCTGCATAGGTGGCTGCTTTGAAAGCAGCTTCCTGAGTCTGACTGCTTCCGAGACCTTCTCTATGCTGGAGCAGAAGGTTCTCCATGAGTGTTGCTTTGCCTTCCTTACTTCTTTTTGAATAAGCGAAGTCTTATCTTGTACTCCTCCCAGATGATCACTTCATCCACTTGTTTGGCGAGTTTGAAGCATTCCTGGACGTCCTTCCTCTGCTCTTTCAGTTCTAGGGTCCACCAGGGGGGTCTGGTTCTCCTTTTTGTAACTGTGAGCCTACACGAGGTTTTGTATGCTTCGATGAGATTGACAGTGAGCGTCTTCACGGACTTCTCAATATCTTCCACCGAGCAGATGGGCGTTGACGTCGGCAGTTTTGATTCCACTGTCTTAAGGTACTTCACCCAGTCGGTATTCCGGGGGTTCCTATAGACGTTTCTAGTTTGACAATAGTCGAATTGTATCTTGAACTGGATGTACTTGTGGTCGGAGAAGGAGGGTTTATCAAGAACTCTCCATTCTGACGCCTTAGTACTGTTCCCTAAGGTCATGATTGAGTCTAGCACGTTGGCTGAGGTTGGTCCCACATATGTGGGTACGTCTCCAACGTTTTCTACACTTAGACTGGTTTGTATAATAAAATGTAAAAGAGACTCACCTCTGTCGTTGATGTCCGGGCTGCCCCACACAGTGTGGTGTGCGTTGGCGTCCGTTCCGATGACGAGGGGTTGCTTCTTGTAGCTTGCCTCCGCCGTCAGTCTTCCGAGTTCAGCTGGTGGTGCCTCTCGCTCATGCGCCATGTAGCAGGACGCCATAAGAATTGGCTCGTCCCTGCCACCCTCCAAGGCCACAATAGTGAGGTCGTCCGTGCTGTAATTAGTCATTAAATACGCATAGATGCCTTTTCTTACCAGAATGGCAGTCCTTGCTCTACTTACTGGGGTGGTGTAAAAGATGTTGTAGTTTTGTGACTTTAGTCCGGAGACCTTGTTTCCCGCAGCTATCCAAGGTTCCTGAACTAAAGCCACATCTGCGGACCCTGCCTCCAAGGTTAGAAGGAGCTCCGCCGAGGCGATCTTGCTCTTATGCAAGTTGACCTGGAGGACCTTCAACTGCATGACAGTTGTCCGCATCCTCCGGTCCCGATGGGTCAGCCTGCAAGGTTGTATCGCCAGCCTCGTCTTCTTCAGCAGACTGTACTGCCCCCGCAATATCGAGGCTGCTGGCTTTTTCGACCATCATGTCGATGCCGAGGTGTGTGTGCTCATTAGTGTCCACGGGGTGGCGATCGGTTCGTACTACGACCAAATAATTTGGATCATGAAATTGCAATCCCAGTAGCACACGCAAATGATACAAATGCCATTATTTTACCAGCAAGATCCTATATTGTCCGAGAAATTAAAGTGAACACAACCGATGATCACATTCTAATTACAAGTAAAGAAATTCGAAATGGAATTTTGATCGAAAATACGATTACCAGCTCCAAAAATGCATATTTCTGATTTTTAGATACAACCAATAAAGCAGTACTGGTCAGCCTTATCAAGGTACAAATTGAATTGAAATATTCCAATTAAATTCAAAAGATAGGAAAGAAAAAGCATTGTCAAAAAACTGCCCCCCTCGTTTCAAAGAAACATTAACTACTCTATGCACAGAACATGTCGATGTATTCGGACTTGAAACCAAATCAATTACAACAATTACTTTTATAAGCAACAGCTATAGTTGAAAGCTAACGAGCCAGTCTATATCAAAAACTATCGAAGCCCGCAAGCCAAACTAATGAAACACAAAAACAATTTGAGAAACTGATTTCCGACAACATTGTCGAACCATCTGTGTCTGAGTACAACAGCCCATTTCTACATGACTTAATGTAAGGATTTAATCAGACCGAACTCGAAGAAAGTTCAAGAAATATCAGGGATGCAAACCGGTTCTGAACCGAACCGGTTTTGAACCGAACCGAACCGCATATTCCAGCTAGTGAACCGAACCGCAAACCGAACCAGCTTCCTATCAGAATTTCTGAACCGAACCGAAAACCACAAAAGAAAACGGTTCGGTTCGGTTCAGCTTTCCCACGAGTTTTAACTGGAATCGCTTTTCCCAATGTTTTTGATTAATTTGGGATTTTGAATCGAAGATAATTTTTATACATTTCGTACAACTTGTAATACTGTATGTCTTCTGCAATGGCCCGCCTATCGCTTAATATTCCTGTCATCAATATGTCTTTTTCCTCTAGTAGACAATATTTTCAATTCAATCTTTTTACCTCAATTCAATCTTAGACAGCAGAGTTTTTTTCGTATGATATGATTAATAGGGTATGTAAAATGCATGGAACGAATTCTTTTCTAGCTGACATTCTCTCTTTTCGAAGGGCATTCCTCAAGGAATTTATAGACGAATTCTGAAAGTCCGACATAATAATATGCACATTCTTCTAAACATTTTAAAGATATTCAAATGGATTAGAAGAATTAAATTTCAAAAGTGTTCGAATAGTCACATTTTTACAGAAATTATAATATTTCTTTATGTACCTTTGTGAACCACTGAACCGAACCGAAACCGCGGTTCAGTTAGCTCCAAGAACCATGTACTGAACCGAACCGGCGGTTCAGAAATTCTGCGAACCACTGAACCGAACCAGTACTTATTTTCGAGTGGTTTGCATCCCTGAGAAATAAAACATCTTTTTCAACAAGCAATGGCTCATACCGCTTCACGCGACTACCATTTGGTTTAAAAATAACGCCAAATTCATTTCAGAGAATTCCCAAGCATTCCTCTATGTGGATGAATTAATAGTTATTGGTTTTTCCGAAAAACATATGATTAAAAATTTAATAGATTTTATAGATTTAACAGATGTTTTTCAACTTTGCAGGAAACATAACCTTAAGATACATTCAGAAAAATTCTAATTTTTTATGCACGAAGTGACCTTCCTAGTTCATAAATGCACAGACAAAGGAATTTTGCCAGATGACAAGAAGTACGTCGTCATCAAGAATTACCCAGTCGCCCAGAAAGCGCTAGACGTTTAGTTGCATTTTGCAATTATTATAGACGTTTTATTTAAAACTTCGCGAGTATTCACTGCACTTAACAAGATTATGTAAAAAGAATGTCATTTTTGAATGGACAGTCGAATGCCAAAACGCATTCGAATATCTAAAAAAAAAACTCAAGCAACCTTCCCTACTGCAGTACACAGATTTTAGCAAAGAATTTAGCATAATCACATACGCAAGCAAACAAGTTTGTGGAGCGGTTTTAACTCAAAACCTTAACGGACTCCAACTACCAATAGCATATGGATCACGCTCATTCACAAAAGGTGAAAGCAATAAGAGCACAACAGAACAAGAATTGGCAACAATTCAATAGTACATTTTCGACCATATATTTATGACAAACACTTTACAGTCAAAACAGACCATAGAGTCCTTACCCATTTGTTTTCAATGGTCAATCCCAGCTCTAAACTAAGACGCATGCGGCTCAAGTTAGAAGAATACGACTTGACAGTTGAGTATCTAAAGGGTAGGCAATCTCTTGCAAACGCTTCTCAGCCCAACGTAAATGACGTTATCACAAATGACGGCTTACGAAAAATAATGACATTGCGAGTGCTACTCGCAGAAAAGTTATAGCAAGAATAGATATTTGCGATTTGTACACCAATGGAATTCTAGACTTAGGTCAGTTTTTCCAAAGGCTTGAAAGACAAGCTGGTATACTTAATAACAGCCAAATATCAGTGGCACCGTACGAAAAGATCTTTGAATCAATTTCAATAGATATCTTTAAACAAATGAGCAATAAAATATTAAAGACTCTAAGAGTGGCGCTACTCAAGCCGGTGACCCTAATAAATAACGATAAAGATCAAAAAGCGATACGGTTTTCATTCCATGACGATCCAATTCAAGGAGGTCATACAGGCATAACCAAAACGCTAGCAAAAATCAAAAAGCACTATCATTAGAAAAATATGACTCGTCATATCAGAGAGAACAAATAAATAGATGTCATAAATGCCAGACGTCTAAAAAATAAAAGCGCAAATACTGTCGCTAAAGCAATATTCGAATCCTTTATTCTAAAGTACGGTCCAATGAAGACGTTCATTACGAACATGGGAACAGAATACAAGAATTCTATTATAAATGATCTGTGCAAATATCTAGAAATAGACAACATAACGTGAACTGCACACCATCACCAGACATTAGGTACCATTGAAAGAAGTCATAGAACCTTCAATGAGTACATACGTTCATAAATATCAGTCGGTAAAACTGATTGGGATATATGGTTACAGTATTACGTGTATTGTTTTAATACTACACCATCTGTAACTCATGATTATTGTCCATACGAACTTGTTCTTGGTAAATCAAACAACATACCAAAAGATTTTAATAGTATAGACATGATAGACCCACTATACAATGTAGAAGACTATGCTAAGGAAGTTAGGTTTAGATTAGAAATAGCATATATAAGAGCTAGCATAATGCTAGAACAGCATATGGCCAAGAATAAGGAATATTATGATAAGAAAATAACAAACTTTAATATAAAAAAGAAGATAATTTTTTACTAAGAAACGAACCTGGCCATAAATTGGAACCAGTATATTTAGGTTCATTATAAGTAACAGAAATGGACTAGAAGAGCTAGAGCAACCAAATTTTAGATGTAAGCAAGTGTTGTCTGCAGGCAGATCAAGCTTGTTTCAAATTTTGGCCACGCCCCCTCCCGCCCCCGCAATAAAAAATGTTGAATATCTCCTACAATTTGTAAGCTATCGAGCTCAGATTGGGGCCAATATGTACAATCTCACAAATTTTCATAAAGATCGGATAATAAATGGCTGTGTACGCTCTCGTACGCTCTCGTTTTAACTAAGACTGTTTTTCAGACCTATCTTTCGTATGTCAGCTATACCATAAAGTTGTCCGATTTTAATAAATATTGGTAGAATAATAAAATAACATAGAAAACCTTCGATTGCAAAGTTTGGAGACGTTTCCATTTAAAAGAAAATTTAAGGTTGTCAAAAAAGTCTTGCGGTATTTCCGCAAGCTTGTCTTTGCAAGCGCGTAGTTCTAGTTGTATTCGTCGCATCGGTTCACGCTAGAGCTTTTTGGAAAGCTCTTTTCACGCGCTAACACGTGTTTGATTTATTGTTGTTTGTTTTTAGTCGTTAGTGAGTTACAGCGTCGCAAACATGGAGCAAAATAAAGAGAAAATACGGCATATTTTACAGTACTACTACGATAAAGGCAAAAATGCATCTCATACTGCCAATAAAATTTGTGCAGTTTATGGACCCGATACAGTTTCCATTTCCACCGCACAACGATGGTTTCAACGTTTTCGTTCTGGTGCAGAGGTGATCGAAGATGCGCCACGGTCCGGAAGGCCTGTCGTCGAAAATTGCGATAAAATCGCTGAATTGATCGAAAGAGACCGGCATAGTAGCAGCCGTAGCATCGGCCAAGAGCTGGGCATTAGTCATCAAACCGTTATAAACCATTTGAAGAAGCTTGGCGCAAAAAAACATTTTGGCCCGTATGGATGCATGCGAATCGCTTCTGAATCGCAACAAAATCGACCCGTTTTTGAAGCGGATGGTGACTGGCGATGAAAAGTGGGTCACTTACGACAACGTGAAACGCAAACGGTCGTGGTCGAAAAGCGGTGAAGCTGCCCAGACGGTGGCCAAGCCTGGATTGACGGCCAGGAAGGTTCTTCTGTGTGTTTGGTGGGATTGGCAGGGAATCATCCACTATCAGCTGCTCCCCTATGGCCAAACGCTCAATTCGGACCTGTACTGCCAACAACTGGACCGCTTGAATGCAGCACTCATGCAGAAGAGGCCATCTTTGATCAACAAAGGCCGAATTGTCTTCCATCAGGACAACGCCAGGCCACACACATCTTTGGTGACGCGCCAGAAGCTCCGGGAGCTCGGATGGGAGGTTCTTTTGCATCCACCGTATAGTCCAGATCTCGCACCAAGTGATTACCACCTATTTCTGTCCATGGCGAACGAGCTTGGCAGTCGGAAGTTGGCCACAAGAGAGTCCTGTGAAAATTGGCTCTCCGAGTTTTTTGACAATAGGGAAGCGAGCTTCTATAAGAGGGGCATTATGAAGTTGGCATCTCGTTGGGAACTCGTCATCGAACAAAACGGCGCATTTAAATCGCATTATTATAACCAATTTTATGAACAATTGAAAATTCAATAAAAATACCGCAATACTTTTTTGACAACCTTGTAGTTATTCTCACTAAAACTAGTTTTCCAACCAATTGTTCCTATGGGAGCTATGAGATATAGTCATCCGATCCGGTCGGTTCCGACATATCAGTAGTGTGCAGAAAAAAGAAGACTCTGTGCAAAATTTCAGCTTGATAGCTTTAAAACTGAGAGCCAAGTTCGCGTAGAAAGTCAGTCAGTCAGTAATACACCTGGCTTCCCGGGTCGTGCCCAGATACCAGATCGTTCAGCCATGCAGCTTAGGTTTAAGTTGAGTGCTAACATGAATTTCATATATTAGATATAAAGAATTTACAGTATGAGACTAATTTTATTTAAAAAAAAAACATTTAAGATTCTAATTCTATAAGCTAAGGATTTAATTACATAACTCTGTAGCTTATTCCAGTCTGCACCGTTGAGGATGTCAACTATTTCGCGGTGTCGTAGGGTACCTTTTCAAAAAATTAAAGCCGGAGTTCTCGTGGAATGGGGCAAGCTCCCATGAAATGAATGACATTTTCAAGCTCACTCAAGTTGCACAGAGGGCAGTTTGAGTCACTTCTCGTAACATTTAAAATAAAATTTAAATTTAATATTTCACCTCTGGCCATTAAAATGTTTTGTCTTCTGTCAATGAGGTATCCATGAAAAAAATAGTTATTCTTTCCCAGATCGTAATGGAGCTGCCAATAGATCAGTAGCTCTGAACTTCTCAGTGATGCTTAAACAAATTGGATCCTACAATGGTGATGTTACTAGCCCAAGTTTTTCAAGACGCGAAATCTTCAAAATTCAGTCGCACTTCGTATTCCCCTGCTAAATTGTCCCACTCTATGAAGCATTGCAGACGGTCTTTTAATTAATATTCTGCTAAGATCCTAGGTACCCTTCGTTCCTCGATATTTACGGCTTTTTGAATGTGGTCGAAATACAAGTTAGCTGTATAGAGATCCAGTAGTCCCGTCTCCAGATATTATGCTTGGTTCTCACCGCAGTGATTTTGTCATCGACATCACGATTTATCGAAAAGATGCGATAAGGTGTTCGCATTGGCACCATTAATGCATTCTTGCGTTCTTGCATCCACTTAACAGCTGACTGGGATTTATTGACATTATGAACAGATAATTTGGTGCAAGTAAAATTTATTTAGATGATGGTTTTCCATTAAAAGCTTTGGATAACGACTAGGCAATGTTATTGCACTTGCTGCATATGTTGCAGAGAATACAAATATAGAAATTAAATTTTCTTGAATTTTATTTTCACAGTTTTTCCTGTATATTGTCACAAGTCTTCATATTTAAACTTAAAAAAATTGAATTTGGCCTTAAAGAGCAGCCTAAAATAATAATTACATGCACCAAGAATATATGGATTGCCAAAAACCCACAAACAAGGTACACCTCTTAGACCCAAAGCTGCTTCGTAGATTGTACGTGCTACAAATTGGCAACATATTTGGGCGGCATTCTGGGAAACATTGGGTCTCAAACCTACAATATGCAAAATGCGGTACAATTGAAGGATAGACTATCGAACATCGAAATGGCAGACGACGAAGTGCTGGTATCATTGGACATAGTGTCACTCTTCACAAATATACCAGTCAAATTAGCAATGGCGAACATAATGCATTAATGGACGGACATAGCCGAATATACGAATTTACCAGGGACTAGAATTAAGGAAATTCTTGAGTTTGTGCTAATAGAATATAATTATGTGGCATTCGATAATGTTACCTACTTATTGCCAAATATACGGCATGCCTATGGGAAACCCTAACTCACCGACCATGGCAAATATCATACTTGACCAAATTCTGGACGATGCAATAGAAAAGCTAGGGAAGAAACACATAGAAATTAAACAAGAGACCATACTAGAAACACTGAACAAACAAAACGCACATATAACACAAAGAAAAAATACAGTCTGTTAAAAATGTTTATTTTCACACGTGTTATTAACATTTTTTTCACAAAAAAAAAATTATTTTTTCCATGTTACCAACACGAACATTTTTCAAACGCGTGATAGAAAAATGCTCTCTTAATTATGAAGTAAGCCTTCGGAACTTGTTGACTCACATGTCAAAGACCAGCATATAAAAAACTGTCATGGGGGACCGAGAACTCTACACACAAAAAAATCTGTGGGTAAATTTAACCGATTTTGCGGGTTAAAAATGCGCCAACCCATAAAGTGGGTAAAATTAACCAAATTTAACAGTCACTATCACGTAAATCTTTACATAGGGAGAACTATTGCTACAGTAAATCGAACCGAAAATATCGTTTAGAAATGCGCCAACCGATAATATTTGTGATATATACCGATGTTTACAGTAAGTAGCTTTTCTTACTATTTCCACAGTAATTTTACCACCAAAATGGTACATTAACAGTTTTCTGGTAAATGTACCGAAAAATTGTTAGTCTACTGAAAAATAGTAAAGTAACTATTAACTATAGTAATATAACAATTTGAGCTGTAAAAATACCAAAAAATAGTTCTGTCACTATATTTATTGTAGGTTGACAGAATTTTTAGTTACTTTACTATTTTTACTGTCATAATACCAAAACACTAGTAAGATGACTATTTTTACTGTAACCTTACCACAAAAATAGTAAACTTACCGATACTGATGGTAGGTTTACTATTTTTATGGTAAACTAGCATTAATAGTTTATTTACTATTCTAATAGTGAACTACTGAACCTGAAACGCTAAAAAAAATTTTTTTGTTTTTTTATTGCTTTTTATTCAGGATAATACTGTAGTTTAAGATTAAACAATTGTTTTCAATATATTACTATTTTTAACCTAGAAATACAACTTATTGGATATTAAGATATTAATAGTATTTGGGCCTTATATAATGATTTCCATTGGGAGACAAATTTATATTTAAAGTGCTTTTAAAACATACATTGGGATTAAAAAAATTAATGTCTTCATTTTCCAAGGACACAAGAAAGGATTGGTAATGTTTTGAAAAACTATCTACTTTGTACTTGAGACCGACGAATACAATTTCGTTGTTTTCAAAAATAATAATGTCTTTAATTTCAAACAATTGCAGTGATTTTGAAAATACAAAATGGCCCACTTTGTAAATAGTTCCTAAATATGTTAATTTACTTGTGAAATTGTACTCTTCGTTTCCTGAGATATGTCTTTGTACATGTTGTTTATCATTAAAATCTAATATTTTTTTATAATATAGTTTATTACATAATTTGTGTTTTTGAATGTCGTTAAAAATAATCTTATCCACTAAACCATTTTTAAATAACAGTCGAGTTGCCAGCTTAAGCATACATTTCATGGAAACTGATAAAGGCACATTTCTTCTCGAGTTGATCGAATTTGTATATATTTTTAATTCTCTATGTTTAGACTCAAACTTGAAGCACCAGAGATTCTTGAGTGGGCCAACATATTTTATAAACCTTGGGTAGTGCAACAAAAAATGGAATTTGGGTTTTAAAGTATTACCAAAAAGCAAAATATAAAGTTTGTGGTGTTCTTCAATTTTTGACTGCAATACCTGCAAATCCTTGTCATAAAATTCTGTTTTGAGGACTAAATCTATTATTTCAATTATTAAACAAAGAAGGTCCCAGTGTATGTTTCCTTCGGGGACTAAGTCCCCTATCATAAGAGGCAGAAAGTGGCAAAACGTCCACGATTCTCGAGCGGACATGTTTAACTTTAAATTTCTAAGGTATCCAATTGTAATGGGAGGAGATGTATGGCTACTTTCGGTATCACCATACTGAAACAAATTTTTCCTTTCATTTAATATTTGTAGTGTTATGATTTTGTCCTTTTCAATGAAATGAAGTAAAATTTGTGAGATATCATACTCGCAAACTCCTTCAAATATATCATGCATTATATCACTAATGGTGTTTTTCGTTACATGAAAAGATCTTATTGAGTTTAAAATCGAATTTAATCATTAGTCGTAAACCGTTCATCCGATCTTTACCATTCCTTTGGCGGATCGATAAGTTATCTTGATTACTAATTATGTCTATAAGGAACTAGCCATCTATCTTTAAAACTGTGGGAGATATGACGATTTTTCCGAATTGCGGGGGCGGGAGGGGCGTGGCCATAAACAATACATGTTCTTATGTAATTTAACAAAAAGAACAACCCCTGCTCTCTACACAGAGTATTTTAAGATTGTGCAAAAGTATGTAACAGCCAGAAGGAAACATTTCCGACTCCATAAAATATTTACATAGGTATGCATATTCTTGGTCTGAGTCGATATAGCCATGTCCGTCTGTCCGTCTGTCTGTCTGTCCGTCTGTCCGTCCGTCCGTCTGTCTGTCTGTCTGTCCGTATGAACGCACAGATCTCAGAGATGGTAAGAGATAGAGGTTTGACATGTATGGGACATATGCTTCTTATGTCTGCAGGCAGATCAAGTTTATTTTCAATTTTGGCCACGCAACCACCCGCCCCCTCCCACCGCCGCAATTTAGAAAAAACGTCATATCTCCCACAGTTTTGAAGATAGATGGCTTGTTCCTTCTGGACATATTTAGATATTAGGATAACTTATCGATCCGCCAAAGGAATGAAGAAGATCGGATGAACGGTTTTCGAGTTATGATCAAAAGACAAATTTTCTTGGTACAGAGCATGTTATAGTCGGGCTTGACCGACTTTCTTTCTTGTTTTATGCTTGTACTGCCTGTGTGAAGCAGCGCTGCCTTTGATAATTTGCCTACGTGCCGTCTTACAATTCGTGCAGTAATTGTTACTGCAGTCACACTTAATAATTTCAACAATAAAATTCAGTAGAAATATTTACTGTTTTTGTAGTTAGACTTATTGTCGGCACAGTCAGCTAAAGCAAAAGCAAAAACCATTTAAAAAGTCCTACAATTAATGCAGTTCAATTTACTATAAATAAAGTTTATTACTGCAACAACGAAATATGTTTAAAATACTCAAACAATTTTTTTCGGTTGGGTTCACTGAAGGCACAGTTGAATATTGCAAAAACAAAATACATTTTAAAATATCTATGTACAACTTTAGCGGTTTTTCTTAATGTAAGCCCAATTGATTTAGGAGACAACAAAATACAACTTCAAATTCTTACAACTATTACAATGATATGTACTGTAGGTATAGTTGTTTAATACAACAACTAAATACCTTGAAAAAAACTTACCATTTTTTCAGTCAAAGTTATTGAAGACACTCTTCTAATTTGCAACAACAAAATTCACTTGGGAACACTTAAAGTCTTCGCGGTTAGATTTACTGTCGATACAGTTTATCCGTGCAACAACAAAATACATTAAAAGAATAGTCCTATTTTTGCGGTTAGATTTACTGTGGGTATAAAAGATGTGGGTATAAGATGAAAAAATAGCGCAGGAGTTACTATTTTGATGGTAAACTTACTGAAGTAACTGTAACTTATTACAATAACAAAATATGTGTAAAAATACTATTAGTTAAATTTACTATTATAACAGTAGTTATTTGCAACATTAATACGTAATGTATCTTCGGTCGATATAACTTTCCGCACGGTTACCAAAACAACAACAAAACACACGAATACAAAATTTGGAAAAAAACGAGCGTAAGTTAAAGTCGGCCCTGCCCGACTTCGAAATACCCGATACTCAGCTCAGCTCGGATACGTATGCAACATTTTTTTTAACTCGGCCATTTATTATCCGATCCTTTTGAAAATTTGTGAGATTGAAGATATTGGCCACATAGACTACACTGCAAAATCTGAGCTCGATATCTTAAAAATTGTGGGTTATTCAATATTTTTTATTGCGGGGGCGGGAGATGGCGTGGCCAAAATTTGAAACAAACTTGATCTGCCTACAGACAATACTAGGTAGGTAGGTAGTTCCGGCTGACCCCAGATGGGGTCACACATAGACCTTAGGGTCTTTAATGAGGCCGGGTGATTATTTGGGTACGTTTGTCTTAGAAGTCCAGGAGGATTCTTATCGTTTTGGCAAATGCCAATAACTGTTTTGGGGGTCTCTTGGCCGCTTCCTCCAAAGAAGAGAACCGTGGGGTGTGCAGAATTTGTAATCGTGTCGTGGCAATTGCTGGGCAGCTGCAAATTAGATGTTCTAGAGTTTCTGCGACTCCAGGTTCCATACATTTCCAGCAGGTGTCCTCTGTTGTTATGCCTAGCTTTATCGCATGAGCGGCTGCTAGGCAGTGTCCCGTTAGTATGCCAATGAGCAGTCTACAGTCTCTTCTCTGGAGCTGTAGCAGATAGTGCGTACGTTTTTTGTCTCTTGTCTTGCACATAATTTTAGAGATTCTGCATCCGCTGGTGTTTTCCCACCTTACCTCCGCTTCTTTCTCTGCTATCTCTTCCATCTTGCTATGAAGCGTCTGTATGGAGATAGGTATGTTTAGTGTTTCTTCTTGGCCGAGTACGACTCCGGCTTTTGCAAGACTGTCTGCCATCTCGTTTCCGTCGATGCCCCGGTGGCTGGGAATCCAGTAGATTTTCACCTTTCTGGAGATGCTGAGGGAATCTAGCGCTTCCCTGCTCGCCAGGACATTTCTGGAGTTGATGGAGTGTCCTTGCATTGACTTGATTGCCGCTTGGCTGTCCACGTAGATATTTATTTGGTTGTATGGAGCGTGAATTTCCGCCAACTCCGCTGCTTTCCTTATTGCGAAGACTTCCGCCTGGAATATGGTGCAGTGGTTTGGCAGTTTGTATGAGAGCTTTATTTCTGGCTCTGCACAGTATACGGCGGCTCCGACTCCTAGGTCCATCTTTGAGCCGTCTGTAAAGAGGTGCGTTGCTTCTTGGGCCAGTCCTGTACGCCAGTCTTCTGGTCCCAATAGTGTAGATGTGCATATTGGGTTGATCTTTGGGATAATGTAGTCCGTGCTACTATTGATCTCTCTACCAACTATGCTGTGTCCATAGCTTTGTAGCGCCATGGTGCCTGTCGCACATAGACGTTGGGCGGTCTTTTGTGCCAGAAGGCGTGCTTGGATGTCCAGAGGGTTAACACCTAAGATGTGTTCTAATGCTTTGGTTGGAGTGGACCTCAGCGCCCCCGTAATACAGACCAGTGCCTGTCGCTGGGTCTTCTCCATCAGCTTTAGGTATGTGGTTTTCTCCGTGGCCTGCCACCATACCAGTATGCCGTGTAGCAGTATCGGTCGTATTACTGAAATGAAAAGCCAGTGCATCAGACTTGGTAATAGGCCCCAAGTGCTACTCAGTATCTTGTGGGATGCATATAGTGCGTTGGTCGCCTTCTTAACTCTTTCTTCCACATTCGCCTTCCATGACAGTTTACTATCGATTACTGCTCCAAGGTATTTGACGTTATTCTTTGCTGTTAGTGTTATTCCATTTATCTTTGGTGGAATCCATGGCGGTACCTTGTATCTCTTGGTAAAGAGAATGAGGTCCGTCTTCTCCGCATTAATACTAAGTCCGGCTTCAGTGGCCCATTTTAGTATCTCTTTGAGTGTAGAGTCCATGATTGAGCTGAGAGTCGATGGAAATTTTCCGATGATAATTATGCATATGTCGTCGGCATATGCAGTTATCTTGGGTGCTTTCCTGCGAAATTTTGTTAGCAGTTCGTTAACCACAAGGTTCCATAGAAGGGGTGACAGTACTCCGCCTTGAGGCGTGCCGCCGTGTGCCTCCTTCGTCATGGTTGTGGTACCCCACTCGGCTTGTACTCTTCTGCAGATTGTATATCCACGAGTCCAAAGCCTTATGTATTGATACAGCTCTTAGGCTCTGCATTATCGCCTCCTTGGAGACGTTGTTGAATGCACCAGATATGTCAAGGAATGCTCCCAAGGCATACTCTTTATGGTACATTGCTTTCTCGATGGTGGCTACTAGGGAGTGTAGCGCTGTTTCCACCGATTTCCCGTTCGTGTATGCGTGTTGGTTGTTCTCCAAGGTCAGGTTCATGCCTTCTCTTATGTGGAGATCAAGTAATTTTTCCATTGTTTTAAGCAGGAATGAAGTGAGGCTAATGGGCCGGTAGTCTTTTGGCTGCACGTGACTGCATTTCCCCGCTTTGGGTAGGAACACAACACGTGCTGTCCTCCAGGCCACAGGTACATAGCCCCACCCCAGGCAGGCTTCAAAAATGGACTGTAGAGATGGTACGACTAAACTTTTAGTCGTTTTTAGCATGGCGGGAATTATGCCATCCAGACCGGGGGACTTGTAGCTCGCGAACGAGTCGATCGCCCATCGGATTTTTCCTGGAGTGACTTAGTTGGTTGGGATGTTAGTTTGTTGAGTGTTTAAGTCCTGAAGCGTATCTGGCTCGGTGACTATAGTGCAGCCCGGGAAGTGCGCATCGAGAAGAGCGCATGTAGCTTCCTTGCTGCTTTCTGTCCAGTGACCTTCGTCTGTTTTTAGTTGACTCTGCATAGGTGGCTGCTTTGAAAGCAGCTTCCTGAGTCTGGCTGCTTCCGAGACCTTCTCTATGCTGGAGCAGAAGGTTCTCCATGAGTATTGCTTTGCCTTCCTTACTTCTTTTTTGAATAAGCGAAGTCTTATCTTGTACTCCTCCCAGATGATCACTTCATCCGCTTGTTTGGCGAGTTTAAAGCATTCCTGGACGTCCTTCCTCTGCTCTTTCAGTTCTGGGGTCACCAGGGAGGTCTGGTTCTCCTTTTTGTAACTGTGAGCCTACACGAGGTTTTGTATGCTTCGATGAGATTGACAGTGAGCGTCTTCACGGACTTCTCAATATCTTCCACCGAGCAGATGGGCGTTGACGTCGGCAGTTTTGATTCCACTGTCTTAAGGTACTTCACCCAGTCGGTATTCCGGGGGTTCCTATAGACGTTTCTAGTTTGACAATAGTCAAATTGTATCTTGAACTGGATGTACTTGTGGTCGGAGAAGAAGGGTTTATCAAGAACTCTCCATTCTGACGCCTGAGTACTGTTCCCTAGGGTCATGGTTAAGTCTAGGACGTTGGCTGAGGTTGGTCCCACATATGTTGGTACGTCTCCAACGTTTTCTACACTTAGACTGGTTTGTATAATAAAATGTAAGAGAGACTCGCCTCTGTCGTTGATGTCCGGGCTGCCCCACACAGTGTGGTGTGCGTTGGCGTCCGTTCCGATGACGAGGGGTTGCTTCTTGTAGCTTGCCTCCGCCGTCAGTCTTCCGAGTTCAGCTGGTGGTGCCTCTCGCTCATGCGCCATGTAGCAGGACGCCATAAGAATTGGCTCGTCCCTGCCACCCTCCAAGGCCACAACAGTGAGGTCGTCCGTGCTGTAATTGGTCATTAAATACGCATAGATGCCTTTTCTTACCAGAATGGCAGTCCTTGCTCTACTTACTGGGGTGGGGTAAAAGATGTTGTAGTTTTGTGACTTTAGCCGGAGACCTTGTTTCCCGCCGCTATCCAAGGTTCCTGAACTAAAGCCACATCTGCGGACCCTGCCTTCAAGGTTAGAAGGAGCTCCGCCGAGGCGATCTTGCTCTTATGCAAGTTGACCTGGAGGACCTTCAACTGCATGACTGGTGTCCGCATCCTCCGGTCCCGATGGGTCAGCCTGCAAGGTTGTGTCGCCATCCTCGTCTTCTTCAGCAGACTGTACTGCCCCCGTAATATCGAGGCTGCTGGCTTTTTCGACCATCATGTCGATGCCGAGGTCGTTCTCCACCTCTCCAGACTCCAGTGTGTGCTCATTAGTGTCCTCGGGGTGGCGTTTTGTGAGAAGTAGGTGCACGATACCTACTGCCCATGCCATCACCCCGAATCTTGGGTAGAGCAAGTCCTCGGCCTCCTTGTTGATCTGCATTTTATTCGGCGTATTTGGCGGAGGTGGCTTGCATCGCCGGTTTCTCCGCGAAGTGTTTTCGACCCTCCTTAATTTTTTGCTCGGCCCACGCAAGCTTGTTTCTCTCCTCCTCTAGGGTGAGCTCACCGCTTCCGTTCAGTCTCGCCTTGATTTTGAGAGCCGCTTTATACTGGGCTTTCGCTCGCATGCCCTCCTTTGTTCGTGTGGGTTTTTCCTTATTTTTGGTACTAGACCCCGCCCGAACTGGAGATAGCAGCAGCTTTTCTTCCGCCTCTGTATTAGTTGAACCTCCATGCGATTCACTGTCCGAGTCCTGTATCGACTGCAGTACCGCGCCACACTTTGGTCCTTGTCGTATCGGCAGTAGCTGTACAACTGCCCTGGCCTGCTCCAACCACGACAGAGGTGTGACCGCTGGCGACACGAAGTGGGGATCTCTCCCCACCGTGCCCGCCGGTGGTAGCAGTCACGCCTTCCTCCGACGTTTGGGCTGATATCCAAGCCCGATTTGGGTTCATTGTGTTTTCCATTGTTAATGTACCAATAGTAGTTAATTTTTATTCGTGGGAACCACCCCATAGCATTTTATGCCTGCTGCCAGGCACCTCTAACCATGGCTTTGGCTCAGCTCCATCCAACATTGTGCTGTTGTGGTAGTGTTGGCCATCACCTTAGCTGGACACTGCATTTCCTAGGTGTAAGACGAGCAAGAGACACTATGTATTACCCGCTTTAAGCCGAGGTGCATACAGTGTCCATTGCCCAGCCGACACCCTCGTGGAGGGTTCAGTTAGAGGGTTTTTGTCGACAGACAATACTAGCTTACGTATAAAATTTGGTTGCTCTAGCTCTTCTAGTCTCTGAGATCTAGGTGTTCATACAGACGGACGGACGGACGGACGGACGGACAGACGGACATGGCTATATCGACTCGGCTGTTGATGCTGATGAAGAATATATATACTTTATGATATCGGAGATGCTTCCTTCTGCCTGTTACATACATTTGCACGACTTTAGTATACCCTTTTTACTGTACGAGTAACGGGTATAATTACAGTCAGAGTAGTTAATTCTACCCATCAGATTTTTTTGTGTGTAGTTAGTTCCTTTCGGTCGTTTGCAAATGCATTCATTGCTTCAAGTATAAGCCAACGTTGCTTTATCAAATTGTGGGCCAATTGCCTGCAGACAGGCTACGAGCCTGTCGTCCCTTTACAATTTGTAGACTTTTGTGGACCTATTTTAAACATGTTAAAAACTCGAGGCAGGTCACCCTTTAAGTCTCACGTATCAGTATTTGTTTGCCTTACAACCAAGGCAGTCCACCTTGAGTTACTTAACTACTTACTGATACAGAGGACTCCCGAGCATAGTACACAACGAACTCGTGACCAATAGGCCCTGTAAGTCAGGAACGATGGAGAAGCGTTAACTCCCGCACACCTGTTAATAGGTGGGTCACTAAAAGCACTGCCAGTGGATCCGACCAATCAAAAAATAACCTGCTTGCGTCGATGGCAGCTTGTTTACTGTTTTAAGCAAGAGTTTCTGGCGGAAGTGGTCGAAGGAGTATGTGCACTAGAGCGGCCCTCCTAAGTATGAAATTTTTAAGGTCATGGTCTCACCCCCCTATCTGATGCGCTTTGGTGTATAAAAGACGTACAAAAAAACAAAAGTAGAAAAAATTGAGTTTTAGGTGGCACGCCGAGGATTTAAATTATTTTCGGCCATGTTGCCGATGTTGGAGCAGCAGCCGCTGCATTAGCATATATATTTTGTTAATTGTTAAGTTAAATTAAAAAGATCAAATTAAATTTAATTGAATCGAAGTAGCAAGAAACTGTTATACATTATGTTAGCGTGTAAGCGCAGCTTGCTGAAACGAAGTCAGTGCTTGTAATCACCTTGAAGAGCTCAGAAGTGCCACAGAAGGCAATAAACTTAATTAATCCACCAACCACTAGTCTGTCTCTTAATACCGCGTTTATTAGTTTTTTGCAATATCTCGGAAAATCCTCCTAGATTTTTCATTGGCGCCCGAGCAGGGACTTCGGTATTAAATTCGTTCGGAGTTAAATAAGTGCATTTTCGTTTCGTTTGGTTCTCGGCACATATTTAATTAACTTTGCTCTCAGCTAGTTTGGTTTGGTGTGATCATTTAAAATTGTTTAAATCATCTTTGGGCAAATGACCCGCCATCACTCACGTCAAAGGGAAGTTTCGATGGATTCTGTGCAAAATCAACAGGTATTTTGTGCCAACAATTGAGCATTTAAGCTTATTGAAAATCGCTTAGCTATATATGAGCGATATATCAAATTTGCAAACGTCAAAAAGTCTCGTACTCAACTCTTGGCACTTAAAAACATATTAAAACCACAATTTGTAAATTGCATGCAAATTAAACACCCAAAGTAAGCAAAAGTGGCATACATACGCATTTGCACAAATAAAACCAATTATTACAAAATGGACGTTGACCTTGCGTTGCGCTTTTGGTTCGCCGCTTGTGCAAAATTTTTTTACAGTTTGTTGCTGGTGTTCAATATTAAGCGGTTGTTTTGTCTTTGCTTTGAGTTGTTCCACAAGTTTGTAGCATTAGTTTTGTGCCCCCCGCTCACCCCCTTGGGCTAACGCTATCACCTACAAGCTAGGCTGCATTCGTCAATTTAATTTGGGTTACTGTTGGGTGTGTTTGCAGTCTCTTTGGCGTTTTGATTGTTGCTTGCCTACACACACACACATACAAAATACATATAACTGCAGCTGGAACATTGATGTCTGACTTGGGGTGCATACATCACATTGCAGCATCTATACATACAAAGATTCATATTTGCTTTCGTTGGTTACATTCGGATTTAACGTTTCGTTAACTAGTTGGTGTTTTTAATACATATTTATGGCCGGCTCAGATATGACAGAGCTTGAGAAACAACCACAAACATCATCAAAGGCCAGTACAAAGCTAGCAAAAATATGATAAAGTTTTGGCTGACATTTCTCGCATGCAAACAGCGTTTGAAGGGAAAACGATTTCGTTTGAAAAAACTCAACTAGAGTGTCGCTTGCAGCTTTTGGAAGGCTACATTAATAAGGCCATGAATCTACAAGCTGAGTTAGATGTTATAAATCTGGCTAACGATAGCAGGGGAGCGTTGGAAGACATTTGCGTAATCACAAAATCTCTTTACTTAAATGCAGTTAAGAAAAAAGTGGAAGTTATTGGGCCACATGATTGTTCGATGAGTTCAAGTCAACGTTCGCAATTGCCGAAAATGCGTCTGCCTAAATTCAACGGAAAACATGCTGAGTTTAGGAACTTTATGTGTCTCTTCGAAAGCGTGGTTCATGATGATTTGACGTTAACCAATGTTGAGAAATTCAATCACTTAGTGTCTTGTTTGTCAGATGAAGCGTTAGGAGTAGTCAAGGCATTTAAGTTGACCGATTGCAACTATCCGAAAGCTCTTGCTAGCCTTAAAGCGGTGTACGACAATAAGTGTTTGATATTTTTTGACACAATTTCTCAACTATTTGATATACCAAGCATGTCGAAGCCATCAGCTGCGAGTCTAAGATCCATGATTGACACTGTGTCTGCTCTTTTCTCGTCTTTATCCTCACTTGGCAGTGATAAAGAGATTTCAAACGCGATTATTATTCACCTGGTTATGTCTAAGGTGGACCATACCACCAAATCTCGTTTCGAAGAGCACTTGGATTACGATAACCTTCCGTCTTGGTCCGACTGTGTAAGTCAGTTAAACAGACGCTATCAGTATTTAGCTGCTGAAGAGGCCACTCGATGCAAGAATAAGCCCAAATTCGAGACTGGAAAGAGTCATAGTAAATCTTCATTTTCGTGTGCAAAGGGCAACCAAAAATCTGAGGCAAAATGCAATTATTGCAGTGCCACTGACCATAGCATTTTTGCATGTCAGTAATTTAGTGCCATTACAGTGCTGAAGCGATTTGAGTTCGTTAAGGCCCAGAGAATGTGCATCAACTGCTTGAATACAGGACATATCGTGGCCAAGTGTAAATCGTCTAAATGTAGAGTGTGTTCGAAACCACACCATTCGCTTCTTCACAGATATGATGTGAATATTCAAGGTAACACTGGTCAATCACAGGCTCCAGCTTCAGAGGCTTACGTAAGTCACGTGCTGAGCACTGATCAAGTTATCCTCGCCACAGCTGTTGTTAAAATAAAAGATAGATTTGCTCAATTTCACTCTGCAAGGGCCTTGTTAGATTCTGGATCTCAAATAAATTTCATGTCCGAACACTTGGCACAGAGACTAAGATTGCAACGTGAAAATAGCTCGCTAAACATTGTCACGGTATGCAAAGCCACCACTGCGATAAAACATAAAATTTCCTCATCTATCCAATCCCGACTAAATTCGTACAACTTTTCATCGGATTTCTGGATCTTGAAGTCTATTTCTACTTCTCAGCCAGGACAATTTATTCCTGCTAGTCGTTGGAAGATACCATCTAACATAGAATTGACAGACCCTGAGTTCTACAAGCCTGCTAAAGTAGATATCTTGCTAGGAGCGGAATCCTTCTTTGACCTGTTGTGTGTTGGGCAAATTAAGCTTAGCTTAGATTAACGGAAGTAATCCAGAAAACCTTGCTTGGATGGATTATTTCAGGGAAGTACACAGGTGAAGTACCCCGCCAACAGCTTTCTTGTAATGTTGCTATCGAAAAAAGTGAATGTTCTCTCGACTCATTAGTTCAGCGCCTCTGGGAATTAGATTTGAGCCCAGACGAGTCGAATGCTGTACGCTTAACAGCTGAACAAGTGGCATGTGAAGAGTGTTTTAGTCAGACGGTATGTAGGCTTCCATCTGGTCGATTTGAAGTCAAACTACCATTCAAACGAGATCCTAGCGCACTGGGTCTATCCTTTCAAGCTGCGGAAAGGAGATTCTTGCAACTTGAGCGTAGGCTATCTAAAGACAAGACTCTTCACGAAATGTATAACACGTTTATGAAAGAATATCGGGATCTTGGGCACATGTCAATTCTCGAAAGTACTCCACCAGGACATCACTACTATATTCCGCACCAGTGTATCCTGATGCCTGAAAGTATATCAACCCAGCTGAGAGTAGTGTTCGACGCATCCAGTAAGACGTCAACAGCTGTTTCATTAAATGACACTCTAATGGTTGGGGCTACTGGGCAGTGCGCTGCTTATTTGAATTAGCGAAAAACTACGCCCAATCCCACCCAGTTGGAGCAAAGGTCATAAAACACAATTTCTATGTTGATGACATGCTTGCAGGAGCAGATAATGTAGTTGGCCTTAAAGAAATTTGCAATCAGGTGCGTGAAGTATTGCAAGCTGTGTAACGAGTAGGGTGCTGTGTTGAACTGTGCGGCTGTAAATTTGTACACTTGGTTGTTTTCACACATCGAATGTAGGGCTGGATTTCGAGATGTGCACCTCTAGCTATGCTCTTGCTAGCTCGCCGGATTGTCGGGGTTCTTTTACTACTCTCCATAATGCCATACGCACACATTCTCATAATATTTTAGGTGCACGGTTCACAAAAATAAATAAAGTTCAAAAGGAACATACTACCACTCGTGATGAGATATAAAAAAAAACTAAGGAAATGAATCTTTAAAGCTCCCGACGGATACTAGTGTCATATTCCAAAAGGAAATGGTGGGAATCTGATGATCTTGATTCCCTTCTTTACCCTCCCTGCAGATGCCATACAAGAAATAACGTATGGACCCTTAAACAAGCTCAACACTGGCTTAAATGCCGCTTGACCTCTTCATGCTTTACTCAGGACGAACAATAAAATAGTTTTAGAACATTATTTAATATTTAATTGACTTCATGAAAAAGATTAGATTTGATTCCATATAATTCATGTTTCATTTAGATTAAACAAGGATTTTAGTAGATATAATTCAAAATTAGTGTTTTAGAGTATAAGAAAATTGACAATTTAAATGACTAATTGATATAGAAAAATATAAGGTTCAGATTCGGAATATGAGCCGAGGTCAAAATCAACGGGGTCGACAATTCAATCAATTTCTTTGTTTTCATAATTCTCATATGTATGCAAATTCAAAATAAATAATAATAATATGGGGACATTTAAGCCACTTTCTTACCAACTTTTAAACCGTTCTTACTTCGTGACCATTCCCTTTATATTTCTTTCTTTAATTTCCTTCCCAGCGCTACAAGTACATTGGCACTTATAAATTAGAGCGCTAGTCACGACATTACATTTTGGCTATTTTACTTAAGTTATTACAATTATAAAATCTAAACACAGGAATATTTGAACTTAAGTATTTATGATATTATAACTACTTAACTCTATTAATGTACTATTTCCCTATTTTGCATGTATTCCCTAATCTTTATCTTAAATTGATTTACGCTTCCAATAGATTCGTGACCATTGAGCTCAAGGATGACGATGAGGTTGAACTGTTGGGGTGGGAGTTAAAAGAAGTTATAAGCATACACATGTTTTCATACAAAATTAATTTCAAATTCCATTTAAGTCCATACCCGATATCCGATCTTGACCAAATGACCTAATTTTAGCTTAAGTTTTAAGTACTGTACTATGACTTTGTCTTTCCAATTACACTTATTTCATATTAAACAGTTTGAGAGCCCTTGTCTGGTTCATTAGATCAAAGCAGCAGAATCAATAATGTCAACAATACAGTTTGAGAAGCACTGGTCAAATAGAAGTGATAGGGAGACGTTCAAGTGAACTTCATTATGACGAGGCTGACTGTGAATTTGAACGATAATGACCTTCTTGGCATTGAACTTGAATTCGGAACAGCTGTATGCAAACGCCAAAGAACCAAATGCATTGGCAGAAATTTTCTGGGTGCGCTTAACTGGCGATCGAGCGTATCGATTATATGGCGACTCGCGCGACACGTGAACCACTTGCTTTTGGGAAAGTTAATGTTAATATAAACAGATCATAAGGGTCGTACTACACTGTCATTTGGCCATAGATATATTATTTAGGTGAACTCGTCAACCGCTCCGGACACAATTCGCTGACTTAAGCCGCCATAATTTTCTTCATAAGCTTCTTGTAGAAAGGCCGATCTTGATCTGAATTCACGTTAAGATTAACTGATGATTATAAGGGTGTCATCCGATTCGACTGCTCTCCCAGCCCCTTGCGCTTTTATATTTCTAACACTTTTAGGAGGATATACCTTAGACGAACCGGTACAGAAAAAATGTAATGAATATTGGGGGGGTGATTACGTCACTTTTCACTTTTCCACCGTACAGTAGGTATTTTCAACAATCACGTGGTTCAGCTATTATTTAATTTGACAAAGATTGGATGTTGTTACTCCGAGCGCTGTTCTTGAGCAATGAAACCTCCGAGTTGATGCTGGGTATATTTAACCCATGAAGGCGAAGAGCTTTCCTTTCATAGAGAGAGAAACAAGGTTTCACCTTGTGGCTGTCTCATTCTGATCTTTAGCCCAGACATAGTCGATAGTGGGTGGCGCCAGAACATAACTGCATTATCGTATGATCTTAGACCACGGCCACGTTGCATTGAGTGAAAGCCAGTTTCAATTTCGAGGTGAGCTTTTGCTTTAGACTTAATCAATATCGTAGAGTGACTTGATTTCAAGCAATTGGAGTTTTACGATAAGCTCGAGTCTTTATTTTGTTTTGTTGAGTTTGTTTACCTATGTGTGATAAAACTGGCCACTACAGCACAGTTAATGAAACGCAAGTTATTGCTGGCGGAGCATAAACTGAAAAAGGACAGGTTTTGGTTAAGATTTTTCTTGAATGTCTTTCAGATGAAAAACACCTAAGTTTTTACCCTGGTCGTTCGAAAGCTGGTAGTACGAAGTGCCAAGCTTGTTTATTACTACGGCGGGTATAAAAACGGGCGCTAATTTGTGATTAAATTTTTTTGCAGCATTACTTTGGCAAAAATTACGAGCAAACACTTTATCACCGGGTTTAAATTGTATTTTTCGGCTGCGCAAGTTGTATCTGTTAGCATTCCGGTCGTGTGACTCGGCGACTTTCTTTTGAGCCGTTTGTCGAATAGTTTGAAGAGCACTTGGGTAGTCTATTTTTGTATCATCTGATAATAATTGTAGACGGCGAAGTAACTCGTAGTCCCTGCCGTTCAGAATTATATTTTGCCCGAAGGTCAAAAAATAGGGCGAATATCCCGTACTTTGATGAACTGCACCTCGTAAAGCAGCACTAATTTCAGGCAATTTGATGTCCCAATTGGAGTGATCTTGACCAATATAGGCGCGTATAGCTTCCAATACGGATCTGTTAAGCCTCTCACTAGCATTTGCTTGTGGTGAATATATCGCAGTGCAGATATGAAAGACTCCGAATCTGGTCAAGAAGGCTTTAAAGGCGCCTGAAACAAATTGTGAAAAATTGTCGGTTAACACTGTCTCTGGTATTCCAAATTTTATTTAAATTGAACTTTTTAAGGGGGCACAAGAAATGGAATTTAGTGTGATGATCCACGATTATAAGAAGTCCAATGTGGACACTTTTTGATCGGGGGTAGGGGCCTAAAAAATCCATATATAGTTTTTGGAAAGCGCGTTCTGATACCATTGGCTTTCCCATGGGCGGTCTTAGTACAATGTTTGGACTCTTTGTTTGACGGCATGTGTCACAGTGAGATACGTATTCACGTATTTGAGAAACCATTTTTGGCCAGAATAGGTACCTCTTTAGCTTTTCTATAGTTTTTCCTATTCCACTATGTGCCGCGTTAGGCGGATCGTGTGCTCTAGAAATGGCTTCTTGAGTTAGTCCACAAGGTATCCACAATTTCCAGGATAATTTGTCCTTGGATGCTTCACCGGTATCAGGATCAGTTATCTTGTAGACAAAATTGTCAATCACTTTTAAATCAGGAAGCTTAGACTGATTGGATTGTACTCGGTCTATAAGACTGACGTATTCCATCGACTTAAACTCATTAGAGCTAAGATCTACTATAGGTCCTTGCTCGTCTATTTCAACTACTGCTGGTTCGTCTAGACGAGAAAGTGCATCTGCCACAACATTTTGTGACCCTTTCCTATGGGCTATTTTAAAAGAAAATCCTTGTAATTTTAACGCCCATCGGGCTAGTCGACCTGAGAGGTCTTTTTGCCTCATGAGCCACTGTAGGGATGCATGGTCCGTGATGACCTCGAAGTCCTGACCTTCGATGTAGGCTCGAAACTTTTTTATTCCTCTAATAACCGCTAGACATTCTAACTCGTTTACCGAGTAATTCCTTTGTGCCTTTGAAAGTTTTTCAGACATATAAGCAAGGGGTAATTCTACAGTTTTTTAAAAGCCTCATCGGCCTCAGGATTCCAGGTAAGAGATTTCGGTTTCTTCAACAGTTCTCTTAGAGAGAAACTGACGGTAGCAGAGTTGTCGACAAATCGGCGATACCACCCTGACAGTCCGAGGAATCTTCTGAGTTGATTCACCGTTTTTGGCACGGGAAAATCTACAATAGCCTGAATTTTACTAGGGTCAGTTTTAAGCTGACCATCCCCTATTATAAATCCGAGGTACTTAATTTCCTGCATGCAGAAATTGGACTTCGCAATGTTAATTGTGAGATTAGCTTTGCGTAAATGTAATGCCACTTCCTGTAGCAACAACATATGCGATTCGAAATCGTCTGATAGGACAAGTAGGTCGTCAAGATAGACGAATACTCGAGTGCGCAAATTAGCCGGTATTACTCTATCCATAAGTCTACAGAGGGTTTGAGCTGCATTGGTTAATCCAAAGGGCATAACCTTATACTGATACAAAGGACGGTTGGGAACCGTGAAAGCAGTAAAGGGGCGAGAAGATTCCTCTAGCGGTATTTGCCAATAAGCGTGCTTCATGTCAAGTCCGGAAATATACTTAGCTGTTGGTAACCGGCTAAGTATGCCGTCTATATGCGGAAGGGAATATGCATCCTTACGCGTATACTTATTTATTTCCCGTGAGTCAAGACAAAGCCGATTCTTGGTGCCTTTCTTAACGAGTACACAATTACTGCTCCAGGGACTGTTTGATGGTTCAATTATACCGAGAGCAATCATATTCTCTACTTCATTAAACATTAACTTCTCCTTTGCAGGAGAGATGGGCCAATGAAGTTGCTTTACAGGCGTGTTTGTCTCCATTTCAATAGAGTGCTGTATAAGACTGGTACGCCCTAAGCCTTCTTGTTCATAGGACGGAAAGTTGCCTATAACGGATTCTAGTTTTCGTTTTTGTTCCGTTGTTAATGGATGCATTTTACGTACTTCTTTGTGTTCCAAATCATTACCGGTATCTAGTTCGTTTACGGTAAATTTATTTGAAAATATTTGGTTCACAAGTCCGAAGTCTTTCGAGAAGTCTATACCTAAGTAGACATCCTGCTTCAGTGATGGAATGATAAAAAACTCGACTTCTTTGTTGAGTCGACGAAATTGAACTGGTACTACAAGTTTAGCCACTACTGAACAAGGTTCATTGCTCGCGGTTCTTATATTTCCTGAGCATTTTTGAGCTTAAATGTGTTTTCTAAATATCCTAGCCGCCTCACCTCCTAGACAACTGATGGTAGCCCCTGAATCTAACAGGGCTTTAAAGTTTTGTCCTTCAATCGTAAGGTCGGTGTATAACCGATCGTCTGTGCTCATAAAAACTGCCGAAATTAGCCTCTTTCTAGTTGTTTTAACTTTCTTCCAAAAATTCCTGATGCTTGTAGTGGATCGCTTGGGCTTAATTCTTAGGCTGAGCCTTTCATCATTGGAGTCAAAATCTTGGATATTAATAGGTAGGTGTAACAAATCTGTTTGGGTTCCCACATGTATTGGACAGTATTCATTTTGGGTACGTAAGTCAGGGTTTATTTTGAACGAAGGTATCAAATCGAAGGAATCGTTTTTGATGGACTTAATTGCTTGCTGTTGTCGGATGCGCCGATTTGGTGTTGGTCTGCGCATCCCTTTTCTGGTTTTCCGATGGAGTACATTTGGTACATCTGGGCCTGTACGTATTTTTAGCGCCACATCCGTAGCAGAATATACGTCTCTCACCCATACAATCGTCAAATCGATGTCCAGATTTCTCTTAATTCCAGCAAATTACAGACTTGCGACGTATTTCGGAAACGCTTTCCTCATCAACGTCATCACTGTCAGTTAAAATCTCTGATACATTTGGTCTCCCAAATTTAGGTCGTGGGAAGACGTTATTAGTGTCTCTACAGAAATTTTCATGCTTCCTAACTTCCTCTCGTAACTCACTTCTATTTGCGATTTTAAGATGCAAGAGTTCGTATCTGAGAGCGCTTTTTGCATTACGCTTTAAAATTTCAATCAGTTTTGGTTCACTTACTTCATGAGAGAGACGCGAAACCAAGTCTTCCACGGCTGATTGAAAGTCATCGAATGTCTCGTTTTCTTTTTGACGCCGTTTTCGGATCAATTCCCACAAGTCGAAATCGTCCTTAGCGTCGTCAAACCTTTGCCTAAATGCAGTACAAAATTCTTGCCAAGAAAATTGACTATTCTTTCGATGAAAGTTCCAAAACCAGTCGCTGGCTTTGGCCAAAGAAAGAAGATGCAAATTATCGCAAAGTAAAGCATAATCGTTATTCAAAGTCTGAGCGGTCAGGGATCGGAGTCGATAAAGGAATTCCTCGACATGAATCAGATCTCGAGATCCATCAAACTTAAGTCGCCAACTTTCTAAGTTACTGGCAGCTTTTTCGGGTGTTATATTTCGAAATAGTGTATTATTGTTCGGACTTTGTACTGCCCGAGTGTTTTCTGGGAAAGACAAGGCACTAGCAACACTTTCTCTGGAGTTCTGTTCCAACACAGTGTTTGGTTCCTGGTTGTAAACGGGGTTATTTTTGTTGATATTCAGAGCTATTAGTTGAGCTTGTATAGTTGACTCTATAGAAGTTTTAATGAACGAGCTAAGTTCTGTCATCATATCTTTCTGTTGACCTTGTATGACAGTCTGTATGTAGGTTGCCATATTGTCGTTTGTCTCTACTTCAGCTGATAGCCAGCCGGTGCTCCCAAAGGATACGCGGCCATTTGAGTCGTCCCGAAAATATTGACTTTGGGATCGTTTATTCATTACTCGTCGTGGACCACCGCCACGTCCTTTTCGTGATCTATCACTTCTCGGTCCCTTGTTTTCCCTGTGGATTAACAAAGTCTTCTTGAATACCTTCTGGACTTCTGTCTACCTGTAATTCAGCAGAAAGTGTGTTTTCCTCAAAGGAAAGTTGTTCAGGGTTGAACTCAGTTTTGCAGACGGAACAAAGTTTGCTTCTTTTAATATATTCCATAATACATGTGTTATGAAATCGATGTAGACAAGGGATTTTAGCTATAAGCTGATCTGTCTTAAATGTTTCCTTACAAATAGAGCACGGTTCTGCAGCCGCCTCGGAGGCCATATTCTCCGGACTATGCTGTACGGGCATGATACAACTAGTTATATGCAAAATTAATCAAAAAAATATGTTTTTGTTTGTTTTCTCAAAAAAAAAATTCAAATAACTCGATTAAAGCAAAAATCATAAAAATAAATGTTCGTCCTTTTCAAGCATGACTCAGTCAGCCACACTTAACTTGTGGAGTTGATATACCTTATGGAATACGACACATTTGAAATATTAGTGGTTCTTTTGCAAGCTTTATTAGAACTAACTCGAATAATGGCTAATCTCCAGATTGTATTGTCTAGCAGATTATAATTCCTATAACCCGAGGTTAATCCATCTTTAAACTTAAGTTGACTCAGAAAGGCAATTAGTCAGAACTAGAGACTATAATTTGGACGATCTATCAATGGGATATGATTAGTGTTTGTATGTTCACAAAATTAACCTCACTAGTTGTGAAGATGACTCTTACTGAAGTCGTTTGTAGTCCAGATTCCTATAACACTCTTTCCCAACTCTTTATTTCTAGAGACTTTCCGATTATATCTAGGACGTCAAATTCAAATGTTTGAAATTTAATCGTTTTCCATAGATAACATTGTAGAATTAGCGTTAAAAGAAAGGACTCAGTGAAATAGGTGTTTGAAATGCTATTGTTTTGGATAAAACTTGGAAGAGCTTTACTGTGGGGCTTAGAAGCTAAATTTTAGTTCGACTTTGGTCCCACGTGTTGGGCGCCAATTATGTAACGTGTAGGGTGCTGTGTTGAACTGTACGGCTGTAAATTTGTACACTTGGTTGTTTTCACACATCGAATGTAGGGCTGGATTTCGAGATGTCCACCTCTAGCTATGCTCTTGCTAGCTCGCCGGATTGTCGGAGTTCTTTTCTACTCTCCATAATGCCATACGCACACATTCTCATAATATTTTAGGTGCACTACCACTCGTGATGAGATATAAAAAAAAACTAAGGAAATGAATCTTTAAAGCTCCCGACGGATACTAGTGTCATATTCCAAAAGGAAATGGTGGGAATCTGATGATCTTGATTCCCTTCTTTACCCTCCCTGCCGATGCCATACAAGAAATAACGTATGGACCCTTAAACAAGCTCAACACTGGCTTAAATGCCGCTTGACCTCTTCATGCTTTACTCAGGACGAACAATAAAATAGTTTTAGAACATTATTTAATATTTAATTGACTTCAAGAAAAAGATTAGATTTGATTCCATATAATTCATGTTTCATTTAGATTAAACAAGGATTTAAGTAGATATAATTCAAAATTAGTGTTTTAGAGTATAAGAAAATTGACAATTTAAAGACTAATTGATATAGAAAAATATAAGGTTCAGATTCGGAATATGAGCCGAGTTCAAAATTAACGGGGTCGACAATTCAATCAATTTCTTTGTTTTCATAATTCTTTTATGTATGCAAATTCAAAATTAATAATAATAATATGGGGACATTTAAGCCACTTTCTTACCAACTTTTAAACCGTTCTTACTTCGTGACCATTGAGCTCAAGGATGACGATGAGGTTGAACTGTTGGGGTGGGAGTTAAAAGAAGTTATAAGCATACACATGTTTTCATACAAAATTAATATCAAATTCCATTTATTTCCATACCCGATATCCGATCTTGACCAAATGACCTAATTTTAGCTTAAGTTTGCCCATACGTCCCCAGGAATTTTCCCTCGAAGGAGAACCAGGTTTTGGTTTGGGGCCGATATCAAAAGAAAGACACAGTGACCCGTCTTCGGGTTTTCCACAGGCACTATGAAAAATTAAATTTGTGTA
Source organism: Lordiphosa fenestrarum (assembly GCA_035044985.1). Classification (NCBI taxonomy): domain Eukaryota; kingdom Metazoa; phylum Arthropoda; class Insecta; order Diptera; family Drosophilidae; genus Lordiphosa; species Lordiphosa fenestrarum. The sequence goes on from JAWNNO010002818.1 coordinate 42,698, forward strand.
ATTTTATATTTCTAACATTTTTAGGAGGATATACCTTAGACGAACCGGTACAGAAAAAATGTAATAAATATTGGGGGGGGGGGTGATTACGTCACTTTTCACTTTTCCACCGTACAGTAGGTATTTTCTACAATCACGTGGTTCAGCTATTATTTTATTTGACAAAGATTGGATGTTGTTACTCCGAGCGCTGTTCTTGAGCAATGAAACCTCCGAGCTGATGCTGGGTATATTCAACCCATGAAGGCGAAGAGCTTTCCTTTCATAGAGAGAGAAACAAGGTTTCACCTTGTGGCTGTCTCTTTCTGATCTTTAGCCCAGACATAGTCGATAGTGGGTGGCGCCAGAACATAACTGCATTATCGTATGATCTTAGACCACGGCCACGTTGCATTGGGTGAAAGCCAGTTTCAATTTCGAGGTGAGCTTTTGCTTTAGACTTAATCAATATCGTAGAGTGACTTGATTTCAAGCAATTGGAGTTTTACGATAAGCTCGAGTCTTTATTTTGATTTGTTGAGTTTGTTTACCTATGTGTGATAAAACAGGCCACTACAGCTGGAGAATTTCCATTAGCCAAGTGGGCTTCTAATCATCCAACCTTGTTCGTTGACAGCAAGGATGAGAAGGTTCTAAAATTCGAAGACACAGAGTCTGTGAAAACTCTAGGAAATCGCTGGGATCCTCAAATCGATATTTTTCGATCCCATTTAGACGTTGACGGGTTTGTGACGCTTAAACCAACAAAACGTAACATTCTATCGGTGGCTTCTAGTTTGTTTGATCCCCTTGGATTGCTTTGTCCAATTGTCACAAAGGCAAAAATGGTTTTGCAGGAATTATGGCGACAGAAGTTAGATTGGGACGAAGCAATTCAAATGAGTCTTCATACCTCGTGGAACAAGTTCACAAACACTTTACGTGAGCTGCATAAAATTCGAGTGCCTCGCTACGTTTGCCGATATACTTACCAAACGGTCCAAATTCATGGATTTGCAGATGCTTCGAGCCATGCTTACGGCTGTTGCATATATGTGCGCACCAGCCACAATAATGAAGTTGACACGGTATTGCTCTTTGCCAAGTCACGAGTTGCCCCTCTAAACACGAAGACCATTCCTCGACTCGAGCTGTGTGCTGCTCATCTATTGAGCAGACTTTGGCAACACATCGAGAGTGTAAATTTTTGGTCCGATTCTCAAATAACGCTTTATTGGTTGAAACGGGATCCCTCTACGCTTGCCACATTCGTAGCTAACAGAGTGGCTGAAATAATACAGTTGTCCAGAGGAGTGGTGTGGCGGCATGTACCGACAGATTCAAATCCGGCAGATTTGGTATCCAGGGGTACAGATATAGATGAGATTGTAAAATCTCTTTGGTTTAAGGGGCCTCAATTTCTCATGTTGAATAGAGATGAGTGGTCAAAACTTCATCAGGTAGAGCTAACGCCAGAGGTTCAAGTTTCTGAGAACAAAAAATGCGTTGCGGTGCAGACAGCAATTCGAGCAGACCCATCAGAGATAGAAGAGAACCCAATTTTGAAACTCGTCAGTCAACGCTCATCGTTCACCACACTTCTTCGAATTATGTCATATGTTCTTCGGTTCTGTTACAAGCGTAATCGTTGCATCTCAAAGATTGGGAATTGAAGGTGGCATTTTAAAAACTGGTCGAGGTCTTGCAAGCCAATAAATTTGGTAAAAAATTTGTTTTAATGAGCAAATCTGAAGGTCTTTCTCCAAGTCGGCAGTCGCTAAGTCCGTTTATACACGAATTTGAGGAAAATGGGGTGAAGTTTCGAGTTGTTCGAGTAGATGGAAGGCTTTTGCAAAGCGAAATTCCATATGAGGCGAAATTTCCTCTTTTGTTGCCTCGAAATGAACAACTTGTGACCCTATATATTCGAAATCTGCATCTAAAACATTACCACGGTTTTGGTGGGACTCTTGAGGCAGCAAATTTGGGTGATAAATGCTCGAAATGCATGCTCAGCAGTTGTACGAAACTGCGTTCATTGTTTTCGCTACAAACCAAAGCTATTAAGCCAAATTATGGGAAACCTGCCAGCTGATCGTTTACGTGAAGGTCGGCCATTTAGAGTTTGCGGTGTAGACTTTTGTGGGCCTTTCTATGTGAGCTACAAAATACGTGGATGGCCCCCAGTCAAAAATTATGTTGCTGACTTATCCACAGATTCCTTTCTCAATGTTTTTAAAAGGTTCATCGGGAGGCGCGGACTGCCAGACAAAGTGTTCAGCGACAACGCCACCAATTTCGTGGGAGCGAAGAACGCTCTGGTAGAGCTGCAGAGAGCGTTCACGGAACAGAAAGATCAGCTGCAGGGATACGCCGCCGAGAGAGGAGTGGAATGGGTGTTCATTCCGCCCAGAGCACCCCATTTTGGAGGACTGTGGGAGGCAGCGATCAAGGCCGCCAAACATCGACTGTTGCGAGGCGCCGGACACGCCAATTTGACGCAGGACGAGCTCAGCACTCACCTGGTCGAAATCTAGGCGCTGCTCAACTCGAGGCCACTAGCAGCAGACAGCAGCGATCCCAACGATGGAGAGGCCATCACCCCAGGACATCTGCTGCTGGGTCAGCAGCTCCTTACGCTGCTGCAAGGGTACGGGCCAGAAGGAACCAGCAACAAAGCCATCTTCGCGTCTTTGAAGCGATGGCGACTACTGTCGGAGCTCAAGCAGCAGTTCTGGCACAGTTGGTCCAAGGACTACCTGCTCAGTCTTCAGCAGCGAACCAAATGGGCCAAGGAGGCTCCGAATTTGGAAGTGGGTTGCCTCGATCTTGTACACGAGGACAACTTACCGCCCCAGAAGTAGATCACAATGCGCGTGGCGCGCGTCATAGCTGAAGAAGACCAAAAGGTCCGAGTGGCAGAGGTGCGCACGGCATCGGGCCTTATAAAGAGGCCAATACACAAGTTGGCTGTTTTACCAGTAGTCAAAGAGCTGGAGCCCTTTAAGGGGTTACATGGGTTTCGTATGGGAAAAAACGGCATATTTTCAATAATTTTTTTTTGGTATAAAAACTGAATTATTTGGTTCAAACTTTTTATTGTCTTAAGGATACACATTTAATGAAGAATCACTGAAATTTTTTAAGCAAATTATTGATAATTCTGCCATTGTGACGTCATTTCCGGCGAGCCTTCGGGAAAAAGGTGCATCCGCGTTGACAGCATAACTTCTAGGAGGATCATCTGAAGTGCAAATACAAAATATACGTCTTTACTTAAGACTTTAAACTAGAACTTATACGAAGCAAAAAACAATAAAATGAAAATTGGATTTTTGGCAGAGGTTTTAACGAAAAAAACGAAAAATTCACTGAAATTTCGGTGTATTTTTTTTGGGGAAATAGTTGTATTTGAAAAAAAAAAAATCCTTCGTCCAAGTCATGGCAATTTGTATCTCGAAGACCTGTGTAAAATTTCATCAAGATCGGTTGCGTAGTTCTCGAGAAATCTTGTCAATCGACTTTCAAAGCACAGTTTTGAGAAAAACGCGTTTAAAGTTTTCAGTAACAATAAAACAGGGATACAAAATTATTTGTCTAGCTTATATGGAATCATCTATTCCTGGGCAATAATATAAAGAACCTGCTGCAGCTGCAATGTCCAGAGCATCATTTTGTTCCTATCCATGACGAATCCTAGCTCCACGAGTCTCAGTTGAAGATTTTATCTCAGCGGCGCAGATACTGTTTTCGTCAACTTCTCAAGCATATTCGTATGTTATTAAGTCACTTACTAAGGATATGCATCAAACTTGACACAATTTCTCATGCGAAACACGTTATCGGCGCTTAAGTAAAATTTTGGTATGATTAATTGCTTATCTTTTTTTAAATAAATTTAATCATTTTTTTTTAAATAGTGGAACAAAAATCACAAATTATCATTAAATTTCGATTTTATAACAGAACTCAAGGATAACAGTCCCTGATTTCAACTCATTAGCTACCTAACCGAGCAGCTGCTCCTTCATACAATTTTTTGAAGCCGCGAAACCCATGTAACCCCTTAACGGGGCCGGAATGTTGGAGCAGCAGCGGCTGCATTAGCATATATTATATATTTTGTTAGTTGTTAAGTTAAATTGAAAAGATCAAATTAAATTGAATTGAATCGAAGTAGCAAGAAACTGTTATACATTATGTTAGCATGTAAGCGCAGCTTGGCTGTTCGGGCCTGTATGTGGGCTTCCGACTGCCAAGGCTGCTGAAACGAAGTCAGTGCTTGTAATCACCTTGAAGAGCTCAGAAGTGCCACAGAAGGCAATAAACATAATTAATCCACCAACCACTAGTCTGTCTCTTAATACCGCGTCCATTGGTTTTTGCATTATCTTGGAATATCCTCCTAGATTTTTCAGCCGATATTCATACATTTTTTTCTTTTATAAATAGTCGGCGTTGATTTGATTTAAATTCAATTCGAATTGGACAAATAATAAGAGAAAACGATGTTTGCTTGGTTTTTTATATTTGCGATATAAACTGTGCCCACCCTTTTTATAAATCTGCAGATGGTAAATTCGAATTTTCCAGTCGTTTTTAACGCATAGAAGGAAGCATCTCCGACCACATAAAGTACTATATTTATATTCTAGAACAGCACTAACAGCCGTGCCGACTTAGCCGTCTGTCCGTCTTTCTGTCCCTTTAGGCAAACATAAATCACAAACATAAACTCGTTATAATTGCAGGCAGATCAAGATTATTTTCAAGTTTGGCCACGCAACCCTCAAAGATTTGTTTCCTCTTTCTGAATAGCTCTTTCGTCCTACGACTATTCTTTTTTAAATGAACATATTCCTGGTATAATTCAATAATAATGGATGGGTCTTATTGGAATGTTGGCATTCTTCCATGCTTTTTCCAATTGGCCAGCCACTACGCTCGCACTCTCCTTAGCTGAAAGTTTTGTGCATCTTGTGCCGTATAAAAATGCAAATAGCACACACCTTTTCGTTGGCAATGAACACTTACTATCGAAAATTGGTTTTAATAAGCCGAACAAAAAACACTGAAGTCTCTTCTGCCATATCTCAAAAAAATGTAGTTGCCCTTTTGAATTTTAGATAATGACAACAATTGCAATGAACTAAAGTTTTCGTTGTAAAAATTTGTGTTCGGTTCACGAGTCGTATGAGTATTTTTTTTCAAAACTTTGAAGCCATGGCGCGCCCGTTAAAAACTATAATAAAATTTTTTGGTTTTTACAATTATTAATTGTACAAAAAATACTAGCTTTAGGAATGCTGAGAGCTACTTTTTCCATTTTGTCGTTTTAAGGGCCGCTCTAATGTGCACAGCCTGATGATGTGACCAAATGGGACAGCTTGTCTTAATCGCCAAGGACAACTGTCTACCTCAGAAATGGACGAAAAGGTCAGTGTCGTCGAAGTGCGCAATACTAACGGAACGATAAAGTGCATAGTCCATAAACTAGCGCTCCTTCCTATATTCTAAATGTTAATATTGAAGCCCTTAAGGCATTCATCGCGGCCTGTGCTGGCGGATTTCTCAATTTTCAATTTACTTTACTTAACGATAAATATCAATACCCATAAAACCAAAAGAATGAATCGATAAGCATTGTAAAAACTATCGTAGGTCTACCAACCGCAGCCAACTTAACTCTCTCTTATTTTACATACGCTGAAGTCAATACGTGCATGAAATAATGCTTACAAAATATTTGTGCAAACTAACTATTTGTCCATTATTGTTTGTCGTATAAAACCATACGATTCTTCAACATGTATGGGACAAAAACTTCTTATAATTGCAGGCAGATCAAGATAATTTTAATTTTTTGCACGATAACCCCAATTTTCTTATTTAAAAAAATTTTTTTTTTGTTCTCTTTAAAATAATTTTTCAAATCTTCATCTACAAACTATTTTAAAAACAATCCCCTATCAGAGGTAGTTTTTGTTCTGCGTCCCTTTAAGTCAGTCTCAGGGTTAGTAGGTAATTTTTTCGGAGACTAGAATGCGTTGCTAGCATGGTAAGGGACTTTGCAAGTTGGTTGGGGTGGGCAAGAAACTTCTCAGAATATTTGCATTCAAGATTCTCTAATTCAGTTTCGACCAAAGGGATGTTGAGATCGTTGTGGATACATTCATTTCGAATTTACCATGGCGCTCCAGTGAAGGTTCTTATAATTCTTGACTCTGATCTTTGACCATAGCTGCGAGCCATACGTCCAGACAGGCTTTATGATTCTTTTCTACAGCAAGACTTTATATTCCAGATTTTGGGGATCGGCAGTTATTTAGCCAGTGTGTAAAGATTGAGATCCGTTGTAACGATTGTTATCCGTCTCCTGACCCTTGTCTAAGTCGACCCCCAACTATAAGTCTTAATTTTTTCGGCGAGGCACCATGTGCACTCTTTACTTGTCAATTTTATTCTCATTTTCGTTTTGCTTAGGCTAAGCGTACATTGATATATTCTTATGAAATTATGTATGTATGTGTGTATGTATGTACCTACGGTATAGAGTATAATTACAGATTCAGAACTAAACAAAAGAGAACTGGATAGTAGCATACACAAACCAATTTCTTTAAAACAACTGAACAGCATGGCAGATGGAACTGCGGCCATGAATGCGGAAATAGTGCTGTGCAGGGATGTCGCAACAGCCGACGCCCACTCTTCCTACGATCACCCTATGTCGCATGACCTTTCTTAGCCTGTGATACCTTTTATATTTAAATTTCCCTATCTGTTCTCCCATGAACGCATCATGGCTCCACACCAAGACAACGCTAAGCACACCTCTGACAAAAATTCAAAATGATTTATTCTAATAAATGACTACATTATCTTCAAACTTTAAAAGCATTCCAAATATATAAAGTGACATATCCAGCATAAACCTTACCCTTTTCACCATAGTCACACCAGCTGTGGCTCATAAGAAACATTTATCAAATCCTTATTAACATAGCCAAAAAGAAATCAAATCATTTCTTGGCCTCTGCGGCTACTACTGAAAATTTATCCTACAGTTCGATAATATAGCGAAACCTTTGACATAATGCTTAAAGAAAGGATCAAAAGTAAACATATCAGACGAAGATTACATCAAGGCATTTAAAAGATTAAAACAGCTTATTATAAATGATGATGTTTTGGTTTATCCAGATGTTAATAAGAAGTTTCAGTTGACGACTGACGCTAGCAATGTTGCTTTAGGAGCTATACTCTCTCAAGATTATAAGCCAATTAGTTACAATAGCCGTACATTAAACGAAAAAGAGTTGTTAGCTATAGTATGGGAAACAAAAACAATGAGACCTTACTTATACGGAAGAAGGCCGACAAAAACAATCTAACTGAACCCTCCACGAGGGTGTCGGCTGGGCAATGGACACTTTATGTACCTCGGCTTAAAGCGGGTAATACATAGTGTCTCTTGCTCGTCTTACACCTAGGAAATGCAGTGTCCAGCTAAGGTGATGGCCAACACTACCACAACAGCACAATGTTGGATGGAGCTGAGCCAAAGCCATGGTTAGAGGTGCCTGGCAGCAGGCATAAAATGCTATGGGGTGGTTCCCACGAATAAAAATTAACTACTATTGGTACATTAACAATGGAAAACACAATGAACCCAAATCGGGCTTGGATATCAGCCCAAACGTCGGAGGAAGGCGTGACTGCTACCACCGGCGGGCACGGTGGGGAGAGATCCCCACTTCGTGTCGCCAGCGGTCACACCTCTGTTGTGGTTGGAGCAGGCCAGGACAGTTGTACAGCTACTGCCAATTCGACAAAGACAAAAGGGTGGCGCGGTAATGCAGTCGATACAGACTCAAACTGTGAATCGCATGGAGGTTCAACTAATACGGAGGCGGAAGAAAAGCTGCTGCTATCTCCAGTTTGGGAGGGGTCTAGTACCAAAAATAAGGAAGAACCCACACGAACAAAGGAGGGCATGCGAGCGAAAGCCCAGTATAAAGCGGCTCTCAAAATCTAGGCGAGACTGAAAGGAAGCAGTGAGCTCACCTTAGAGGAGAGAAACAAGCTTGCTCGGCCCACGCAAAAGATTAAGAAGGGCCGAAAATACTTTGCGGAGAAACCGGCGATGCAAGCCACCTCCGCAAAATACGCCAAAAAAAATGGAGGAGAGTTTGGCCAACAAGCGGCAGCGCTCAACTGAGCAAGCGAAGGCGGAGGCCCCAGCCCAAAAAGACCAGTCAGCCCAAGGAATCAGCATCTGTCCTCTTCAAGAATAACTGTAAAACATAGAGCAAAACATTTTATTGTGCTGCAGTGTGAGCGACGCGTCGCGAAGTTTCAAGTGAGCTTGTGAAACAATAAATAAAAACAATTAAAACAAAAGATTTGATGAACAATGGAAGTATTTTATATTTTAAATACAGGTATTTAAATTTATTTTTATTTATCTATTTTTAATAATTAAGGTAATATTTGTCCACTTTTATATAAAATTTGTATGTAAGTTAAAGTTTCACTTAGACTTTTAGTTGTGAAGTTAATCGAAGTTAATGATCAAACTTATACTAAAATATAAACGAATTATTTACAGATTATTTAGAGAAAATTTCAGCTGCTA
>JAWNNO010002821.1:0-14264 GCA_035044985.1 Lordiphosa fenestrarum
CATATATAAACATATATAAACATAAACCGTCAGCCTTGCTTCCCAAACTGAGTTTATACTCGCCTTCGCTTCTCTCTCTCTTGCTGCTACATGTTTTTTGAAACTCATTGTTGGCGTCAAGACAACTCCAAGGTATTTGTACTCCTGTAAAACCTTTACCTGTTCTGCCTGAAATGTCCAGTTCTCCAATGCTGACAACCTTCCTCCTTTTCGGAACACCATAACTTCGGACTTCGATTTGTTCACCTCCCTGCCCCACAATGTGCAGTATATCTCCAGTTTTCCAATCATTTGCTGAAGTGTTGAGGGATTGTCCGCTACAATAACAATATCGTCTGCATACAATAGAAGCTGTATGTTGGTGTTCTCAAGGTAAAGACCACCTCCTATGTGCTCGTGAAGCAATGGCATGGTGACATAAGGCATCCTTGTTTTACCCCGTTCATTGTTTGGAACTGCTCCGAGAGTTTGTCTCCTGTCCAGACTGCGCAGTTCGTTTGCAAATATATATTTTTTCTACAAGCCGTATCATCGTAGTGGATACACCTAGTCGTTGCATTTTGTATATTAGGAGTTGACGGGGTACTCGGTCAAAAGCAGCCTTGAAATCAACAAAATAAGCATAGACTTTTTTCTTTTCCGCAAACTTGATTCGTACAATGGAGGCCAGGTTGAAAATGTTGTCAACCATTGAGTATCCGCGTCGAAAGCCAGCTTGAAACTCGTTTAGTTTATTGTGCTTCTCCACCCACACCCACATTGTTAGCCTGGTCGTAAGTATACTCCATTTTCACATATAAAGACAAGCAGTTGTAGCTCGAAATGAAAGCTTTTGTACGAAAGCCTCTAAAGATTTCTGGGACTTCCCCGAATAATCTTTTTCAAATGAAAATTTCAACAAATCGCAGTATTTTGAACCTTTGAATGAACATCTTCAATTTACCAATGCCTGCATTGTATTGTAAACATTGAGCGATTTTATGAATACTCACATCATTTTTACCCATATCAAAGTTTAATCGCAACCGGATTTTTGGTTTAGTCAATCATAAGGCATACGATTTTCTGCGAGAACGGAAAAGGCCTCTATTGGAAACATTAACAAGTAAGGGCGCTGCAGTCGAGTTTCCCGACCACAAAATACCCTGTTCATTTATTTTCATTTATTTGTTTTTGAATTTTTGAAGATGTCATCCTAAATGTAGGCAATACTTTTCTAGTCCTGCTGCTTTTATCAGCTCAACTGTTTCGCTTATAACTCCGGTGTTTTTGGTCCGATCTGATTGTACTTTTCAGAATAGATAGATATTGAGCCTAGCTTGATGTATACTAAACCACGAGGCTCTAACTTGAAACTTGTGGATCTGACGGCTTTTTAGGTCTTGGATTTATAGAGGAGGTCTAGGTTTTTTGGGGATAAAAGGGGGACGGGGTGGAATTTTTCAAATCTGAAACAAACTTGATCTGCGTACAGCATAAATCTACCTTCGTGCAAAAATTTGTGGCTCTATCTCTTATAGTCTCTGAGATCGACGCGTTCATACAGACAGACCGACGGACAGACGGACGGACGGACGGACGGACAGACGGACAGACGGACAGACGGACAGACGGACATGGCTATATCGACTCGGCTGTTCATGCTGATCAAGAATATATATACTTTATGGGGTCGGAAAATTTTCCATCTCCCTCTTACATACATTCGCACAACTTCATGATCCCCCTTTTCCCATTTTCAATGGGAACAGGGTATAAAAACCGAGATTTAGTTGGCTTCTTATTATAAATCGGAACGAAATCGAGGTTAGGTTATCTTAATGGAATAAACCGAACCAGTGGATACATTTTGTACATTTCAGTTTTCTACAGTTTTCGTGTGAAGTTTTACAGGTTGAACTACTTACGTTTCGTTCAAGATTGCCGTTTCTATACGTGCAATCACTAATTTTGTTTTCTTTGTGCACAGCAAGCATTGTTGGGAAAAGATTCAAGACTTTGCAGAGCCTAAAATTTTATGGCTAATTTTTCCCGTTATAGTTCACATTTGATCTGTTTAGGTTCAAAATTACCTAAGTATTTCCAAAATAGTCCATATATGCCTTTTGGGCTCACCATTTCCTAAAATTGAGGAAGAAAAACTTTTTTAGTGTGCCTAATACACACATTTGAACAGCTTCTTGATCCCTTTTTACCTATTTTAAATTTTTCAGGAATTCTCTGGTGTAATGGTCTCTTGTATACACTGAGACCCAAATCACAGTTGATGCGCGACATGCTGTCCTTGCTGATTTTCATCTCACTAGACATGATTTTCTGCTGGCTCAGTGGACTTGGACTAATTTGATGGCCTGTGGCGTTCGTACAGTAGGCGGATGGCCGGATTTCGCGTGGTCTTTGTTCTTTCCGTATTTTTTGAGTGCAAGTCGTTACCTACAAAAATCCGCGAAATTTTTAACACCATTTATTTTAGACTTTTAGTCGAGGTTCCACTTTCGTTTTTTACATGTCCAACTGTCATGACTAGATACAGTTTGTGTAATTTTTTCAGAGTTTTCAAAGTTGTGGAACGTGGTTAAAATTAATAAAAACAACAATGAATGTATATTTTCAAGTTTTTTTAATCATCGTCACTATCTTCGTTAATTACAGGATTAGCATCCACGTTCTTATAAAGCTTGCTTAATATATCAGCTGGTCTGAGAATTTTGGATAGGTACCGACCGTGGGATAAATAATATATTATTGCAGCTAAGTGTGAGCAGCATCCCACAGTCCTGTTGCCATTCGCACATTCACAGCAATAGCGCAGTATGCCCGAGTGCCCAATGGTCTGCGGAACATACTCAATGTAGCATTTGTATACTTTGCTGGATATGTGTCGCGATCTTAATTTTATTTGAATTATATTGTTTCTTGCTTTCAGGTAACTTATGTTTATATTTCCATGCTCATCAATTATTTCAGCCAAATAGGACACTGCCTGACTTAGTTGGTTGGATCCGGTAAACAGTATTTTTAGGTTCTTCTCGGTCATTTCTGGAAAATCCATAATATCCGATGAAGAAATAGCCTGAACGGAGTCTTACGTCTTCCCCAGCCGAATTTTTCCACTTTCTCCGCAAGTTGGTTTTGAGCGCTCCTATTTTTATCCATATGGCTTATAATTTCCTCGCAGATTTCCTTGTCAGAATCAAGCCGTTTGCCAAACTTATTGTTTAAAAAGCTTTCAATCCTGCAGATAGACTTTAGTTTGGGCAACAATTTGTTGTCCATCTGTTGATGAAGAATGTGGTATTTCTCCCCCAAAATGCCATGAATTGCTTCAACAACCCATCTGACCTTGGTGACATACCGGGATTCATTAGATTCTTGTGTTGTAAGTTGCTTACAAATTGTTGCCCAAACTAAAGTCTATCTGCAGGATTGCAAGCTTTTTAAACAATAACCATCGATAACTTATCGATATCGAAAACTGGTCTTACACTGAGTCAATATGCGTCACAATTCTGCGTCACACAAGCTGGTTTTACACTGAGTCACGGTGCGTTACATTTCTGAGTCACATCTTCATGTGAACGTCAAATTAAGTCACGCATAAGTGTAAAGAGCCGTAATAAGTTTTATGTGAGATTTAAATTAAAGATCTAAATGAATTCCACTTGGTTTGTGAAAATGCTGAGTTAGTGATGAAACTTGTGAGTCTGCCCCTTTTCACCAAAAAATTGTTGAAAAACCCTTTCATGTCCGATTTTTGTGTATGAAGGCTTTTCCTAAAGTTAATAAAATACTTTATTTTCGAATTTAAAAAAAAAACATTAATTTTGTTTATCAGTTTGCATTTTTAAGCACTTTAATTTCGATAATTTTTTAAATTTTGAAAAAATTAAGGTTTTTTTTTCTACATTTGGGCCTATAGCTCTGAAAACCGTCATCCTATCACATTTTTGTCTGAAAACGAAACTTTCCGTCAAGTTTCTTCTTTCTTAATTCTTAAACTTTTCAATTGGTGTAGAAACAAAAAAGTTATGAGAGTTTCAATGGAGGCAACTTTTGAAAAAATCGAAAAAATTATTATTATTATTATTATTTAAAAAAATTGATACACAATTGCAAAATACTTTAGAAAAAGTTGGTTTGGTGAATTGGGGAAAAATGCTGTCGAGCAGTGTAAATGCGTTCAATGGTTCTCAAGAGCGAGTTTGTTCTTTAAGTGTACCAAAACAATAGCGACTACTAGGTAGATTTTGCGCTCGATCCAGCTCCTTTAAGGAAGAGAGAAAATATTAATTTAAAAGTGTAAGTTGTTTAAAGTCTGATACTGGTTTAGGCCCAGAACCAGAACGGTTCAAAAGTGGTGTATAGCCATACCTTAAAATTTATTAGGGCTTGATCTGATAAATAACGTGTGTATGTTGGAAATATGAGGCTCTAGGCTTTTCTTAAATGTAAAAATGTTAATAGCGAGTTTTAGAAAGCTCTAACTTTAACAAATCATAATTAAATAATTGATTTACAGCCTCCAAAGGCCAATCTCTTGGCTTGTGTGCTTCTAATTTTCGCATGGGAGAAAGGAACCTACAGTTAAGTGCAGGATCCGAACGGCAAAGTTCGAGAAAGGAGGTATTTCCGAAATTACTTTCAAATTCAGAAAGTTGGCAAAACTTGACTCCTGCCGGTCCCGACGCCCCCCATTTAGTGGATACACAAAAAATTCTATGAAAAATTGAAAATTTGCTCTTCGCCACTGTCATTTATAAATATCATATACTCAACCTATACGCCCAATTGTTTAACAAAACTTTTAAAACTCAAATTCGAAACTTTTACGGCTACTCAAAGTCAACAACTGCAGGGAATGATTTTGCCCTCTAAACAACAACAAAAAACTGGACCTAACCCTGGACCAACAGAGGAGTTTAGAAATGCGGAGCCCTAGCGTCCTCCTTCGCCCACACATGTCAGAAAAATTGTCAACAAAATGCAACAAATTGGCAAAAAAACTTTTCGTATGACTAGCAAAATTAAAGCCCCCCAAGCAAACACACGGGCTACACACACACACACACACACAAAATGACTACAACCAGATGACAAAAAGTGACCAAGAGCCGAAAGCAACGAAAAATATATATAAACGTTTGGAATATGCAATGCAATAGAAAATAAACAAAGCAACACAAAACTGCTATACCTGCCAGGCAATGGCAAACAAATTTTATGCCATTTTTTTGTTTATCTAATGCGGCACAAAACGGCCAGGTAAAAATGCAAACAAGGGCGAACAGCAGAAGCTCAATTCTTTGATTTAACAGTGAGGTCTCCTGCGACATCAAAAATGGTGATTGAAAGGTAATAAACATAATTTAAGGTCAGAAGGTACGAAGCGGAAGTTCAGATTGTGTGCCCCCTGAAAAGTATGCTACAACAAATTTGAATGATCAAAATCCCTCTGGATCCACATTTCACTGTCTTGTATCGCTATAGATGGGGTCACAGATTTGTTTGTTTATTGATTGGAGGGAAAAAAATAAAAAAGGGAAACCCAGGCCCGAGCAGCAGCAGCGGCATAAGGACTGCAACAAAAAAAAAACTGTCAGCGTCAGTGGGGCATATAAAAATGCATAGGCGGAATTTTAAGCGCAGCATGGAAATTGTTTATATGATCGATATATCCATTTATATTGCACGATTGCACAGCAACTGAAACTGGGTTGCTGTTGTGCACTTAGAAACGCAAAACCCAAAAAAAGGAAAACATAAACTAAATGCCAAACACATGCCGCACAAATCAAATTTTTTTTGCATAAATACTAGAAAGAATCTTTTGAAAAAATATTAAGAACCAAATAAAGTAATTTTCGAGGGTAGCATGAGAATAGATGGAAACAGTTTGAGAATACAGTGAGGCAGAAATAAGTGAGCTGGCTTAATGTATACAAAATGCCGCTCGTTGCATGAATCCCACAGCAAAGCCATAATATATCCAGCCAAAGTATGACTAGCAATGCGAATCGGCAAGAAGAACTCCTTGTTGCTTCTAAGACGAGTGAATACAGAACATTCGGATACAGTAAAAATGGAGTATCAAAATGCAAGCCAACTGTTTCAGGACTTATTTACATAAAGGCAACATTAATACTTTCGAAGTTTAAAAAAAAACAGCAGTTCTTGTTGCACTTTTTAAACTAAGAAAACTAAACGGAACTGCTACATACAAACCGATATAAGCCGCTGAAGTCGAGTTAACGGATTTCAAAGCATACTTTACGCTTGATTTCTTGCCTTTTCATTCATGTTTAGAAATTTTGGCCTAACTTGAGATTAATTAAGTCACTCTAAAATTTGTGTGCAGTTAAAATTTGGAAGGGCTTCCTGTTTTGATATCGGGAACAAACTTGATCTGGGTATGGTACACTCAGAAAACTCGCCTGCCGGAGTATATCAAAAATTTCAAGTATGCTTCGTTTTTGGGTGTATTAAAATTGAGTACGAAACATTCTAGAATCGAAAAATTACTGTTAAATTACTTGAAATTTAAAAAACGGTCTTGAATCAAGTATATTTTGTTCTACAGTAGTTCGTAATTCTTCTCTTCTACAGAAATTCTTAATTGCTTTTGATTAATTTATGCATTTTTGATATTTTCAGTCATTTTGGTTTAATAAAGAGTCCTTGTTTAAAATAGAATTCGTTTTTCCAGAGTTCTATCTTACATGATTTCAGGGATGCAAACCGGTTCTGAACCGAACCGGTTTTGAACCGAACCGAACCGCATATTCCAGCTAGTGAACCGAACTGCAAACCGAACCGGCTTCCTATCAGAATTGCTGAACCGAACCGAAAACCACAAAAGAAAACGGTTCGGTTCGGTTCAGCTTTTCCACGAGTTTTAGGGGGAATCGCTCTTCCCCATGTTTTTGATTAATTTGGGAATTTAAATCGAAGATAATTTTTATACATAGGATGACTTGACACAAATTTTACAACTTGTAATACTGTAAGTCTTCTGTAATGGCCCGCCTATCGCCTAATATTCCTGTCATCAATATGTCTTTTTCCTCTAGTAGACAATATTTTCAATTCAATCTTCTTTACCTTAATTCAATCTTAGACAGCAGAGTTTTTTTCGTATGATTTGATTAATAGGGTATGTAAGATGCATGGGACGTATTCTTTTCTAGCTGACATTCTCTCTTTTCGAAGGGCATTCCTCTAGGAATTTATAGACGAATTCTGAAAGTCCGACATAATAATATGCACATTCTTCTAAAGATTTTAAAGATATTCAAATGGACTAGAAGAATTAAATTTCAAAAATGTTCGAATAGTCACATTTTTACAGAAATTATAATATTTCTTTAAGTTCCTTTGTGAACCACTGAACCGAACCGAAACCGCGGTTCAGTTAGCTCCAAAAACCATGTACTGAACCGAACCGGCGGTTCAGAAATTCTGCGAACCACTGAACCGAACCAGTACTTATTTTCGAGTGGTTTGCACCCCTGCATGATTTGTACTTATTTTGAGAGTTAGTCCGGCTTGACCTAAGACCATTACAATTTAATAGAACGATGAAAACGATTTTCAACGAATGAAAAAATCGAACTTGAAAAAAGAGTTTTGTACTTGAAACAAGAATTTTCGTATTTACTATTAACAACCTTTGTACTTAATTCAAGATAAGAGTTCTTAAAGTTCTTGGTTTTTTCTAAGATTTGTAAAATAAAAATTACTTCCGGGGATGTCCTGGAAATCTCTGAAAATATTGTTTTCGGTTGGTTTGCAAATCGCTCAAAAAATCCGTCAAAGATAATTATCCATCTTCCAGCGCAAATAAAATTTCCCATATTTTAGTAATGAGTTAAATTGATATTCAATTGAAATCTGATAATTGTGTTATAAGTATTATGATTCCTACTTATTTTATAATTAAATTACCCAAAATAAGAGTGCAACATTTAAAAATATGTTTTGGGCAAATTATAAAGCAATATCTGGCAGACCTGGAACCGGTTGTGGACGTCAATTTTCCAATATGGCGCTAACAATGCCAATTGAGGCAAAGTGGCAAGTCGGTTAATTTCAAATTATTAAAAAACAAATTTCAATATTTAATTAAATTCAATTTGTTATATATTTAATTAAGCATATCTATTAAAATAATGTTGTTTACTTTTCCAAAATTAACTTTGATTATCTAAACAGTTTAAGGGATGAACTTAGCTAAATCTCGTGTAAAAGCAGTGGAGATTCTTAACCAACCGATGGAGATTTATGGGACACTGGGAATTGGCTTTGGGTTGCAATTTGGTTGGAAGAGATTTGTGGGACACTTTCTATTGAAAAAAGCATTTTGATTTTTCAATATTCGAAAAAAACTATTTTAGTGATCGCTATAAATTAAAAGGACATCAAATAAAAAAGTTGTTTCTTTAAAATCTTACTTACTTGGTCTCCTTCACTAGCTATTCGCAACAACTTTAAATTAAACTACCATGAATAAGCAGCTAAGTCGATCAAGAGCGACTGTAAAATACTCTAAAAAAAAAAATAAAATATAGAAATTCGCTTTAAAAAAGAGGTCAAAGGCGATATCCCATACTTGAGAAAATTATTTTGTAAATAAAGAAACCATTTCCTATAAGCCAGAAAATATTTTCTTAATTTTTGAAAAAAAAAATATTAATCAAAATATTTGAACAAAAAAACATTTTCATTATTTAAGAAAGGAAAAAATATTTTCTAAGTATTAGAGAGGAAATGAAGTGAGGTCAGTAGAGGGAGAAGAGGGGAAGGGATAGCACCAAGATAAGTAGTAACATACATATTAGAAAATACCTAAACCAAATTAAATAAACTTAAGAAAAAATGGAAAATTTTCTAAGGTTATGAAAATATTTTTAAAAAACAAATTTGTTTGATTTGTGCTTTCTAAGTTTAAAAAAAAACTGTCTAAAAACATGAAACAATATTTTATTCCTCATTTATCCTTAAAATTAGAAAATTTATTTTTTGAGTGTACGCTATCATCTCCATAAGTACGTATTAGAGAGCTGCACGAGTGATTCCGGCATCGTATGATAACGGGTAAAAAGTAATCATTTTTGAGTGCACGAGTATTTTTTTTGTTCGTTTGTATGACTACGATTATTATTTCCGATTACTACTCATGATTATTTTCCGAGTAATGCTCGTGGCATCGTCTAAAAATTTTTATCGTAGTAAGCTGCTTTTTGCTGCTGCTTTCAACTCTGCTTCTATGAGTTTCCTTATATTGATATTTAGCTATGCGTTTGACAAAATAGGTGTTGGCTGAGTGGTTAGGATTGCCGCCTTACTTTTTTGATTTGGCAGTTGGAATCCCTGCAAGGAATTTTTATTTTTTTTATTTCGGCTTAGCAAAATTAATAAAACTAAAAAGCAAATACTCTCTCTTTCTTTACACAATCGATAATAAAAAATAAATATTGTCGGTCAGCACCAGGACTCGAACACACAACCCCCAGTCTAGGAGACAAGAACTTCCTGCACAACACCATCGCTGAAAATGAATTTAGTCGTAAAAAATCAACTAGAAAAACAAAACACCGATAGCAAAGAAATAAAGAAAGTAACATGTTATTACTCGCCGAGTATGATTTCAAACGTGTATGATTACTCACATTTTACAAAAGTAATCATACTCATTTGTTCCAATTCATTGGAACGTCTTGGTCGTTGACGGACGCAACGCGGACGATCTCGCACTGTTCCATGATTAGTAAAATTCGACGCCAAACGACGAATAGTGTTGTCAGACGGTGCCTGTTGGCCACGATATTCTCGACGATATGCACGCTGAGTTAGCATAATTGAACGATTATTTTCGATGAACAGCGTCACTATTTCGGCACGTTGTTTTGGTGTGAAGCGTTCCATGGTCAAAATTGTACTAGATTGATGTTTCCAAAACATGTATAACAAAAGCAATCGGTTGGTAAATGTCAAAGTTATTCAGTGATGCCATACCGACACTTTAGATGGCGCACCCTGTAGAACTCAAAAAACTCTTTGAGCTCCCCTCTTACCACAATCTTAACCGCAATACATATATTTGAGCAGCAATAAGAACAAAAAGCAAAGCCAAAAGCAAGGAATCTGCACTAAATTATTGCCATGTTTTTCGGTTAGCAGGAAGCAATTTTATGCCATTTGCCACATTCTTCAATCTCCGTCAGCAGAGAGAGTGAGAGAGAGGGGAAGGAGCCGGTTGCGCTCAAGCGAATTTAAATATTTGAGGCAAGTCAACAATTCAAACACACAAAATTGCAACATTTTCATATAATAAATAATAAAAATCCAGACGTCAGCAAAACTTATATCTCAATCTAAATATCTCTCTTTCACTCGTTCGCACATTTGTCAATTATTTGAGGCCAACTTTTCGTTGAACAATGCAGCCGGCAAATGTAAATAATTGCCATTGGAACTTGGCCAGCCACGCCCACCTCACCTCGTGTGTGTGTGTGTGGGCCATCACCTTATGATATATGCTGTGTGTGTGTGGATCCCATTGTAATTAAAATCATGGCCGGAGATAAGCCACAGCGAAACGTAACTAAACTCAACTGGAACCCAGCACTGGGAAATATATTACATTGGAAATGCAACAAACTGCTGACCAAATCAATTTCGAATTGCATGAAAATGAAAATTTGACCAAAAAAGCCACTCCACCCCCGAAAATAAGCGAAAACGTAGGGTTTGAAATTTGTAGCCGTTGCTTAGATGCCCGTAAAATTGCATGCGGAAAAGCACAAACATGACGGAAAAACTGTGCTAGAGCTTGCCTGCACTGCGGGTTAGACCAGGTGGTTTACAGCAGGAGCGTTGGGGGGGAGGTGAGGTCTGGGTACACCACATTGTATTGCAAATTGTGCCAGCATTGATCGCATATTAGGAACCATTTGAAATTCCCCAAAGGGAGCACGTACCCTACGTGCCCTTTTAAAATATGACCGAAGTTAAGACTTTAATAGGAATTTGAATGAATTCAGGGGCAATAGGATTGCCAGCAACAGGTGGGAACATGTGTGTTGGTTTAGCAAAATAAGCTTAAGAGATATGTGAAAATGCTCTACACGAATTAGCAATCCTATTTTGGGTATTTATATGATTCTAAAAGAATGCCTGCTAATATTGCAATAAAGTAAAATTTATTGCATCTATTAATAAGTATCCAATCCAGTTCGCAGAAGAGGTGGTAGTTACGCTAGATCGACTAGCTAACTCAACTAAAAGACTAAGTGAAAATCCTCTACACTCAGGAAAGAACACAACTGGCAGTGCACTTATACCATTTATTTATGGAACTTAATATTTGATTTTGTTCTTGGAAGTTTAAGATTGAGCACAAAACATACTTACAAAGCCAATAATTAGGTTAACTTCAGAATTTATAAAAGTGCAACCGAGCATTTATTTTCTTATTTTTAGAGTCAAGCCGGCTTCACATAAGAATATTAGAGCCAAAAAGAATGTTTAAAAATGACTTACAAAAAGTTCAAAATAATCCTAATTTGTCCTGCAACACTCCTTACCCAAGTATTTCGGGCTTTATATAAAAAACGTTGCACCTGAATCAAGCATTTCCGTTCTCACCGTTCTATTGACACCGTTATCCCCTCCACATTATTCCAAAGGCAGCGCTCAATGCCAAAATGTTTCAAAATGCTTTGAGTGAAGCAACATAAGGGGGTCTCCTGTTTTAAATTTCACTTCCAACAAATGCTCAACTTTACATATCGACAAACTCTAATTGCATTCAGACTCAATCCCATAAATGCATTTCATTCTCCACGCATATTTAGATCCATTTCACTTAACGAACTTGCCCACATCCTACTACCAATTTTAATTACCCCCAACTAACTGTTGCCCATTACTGGCCTGCAAGCATCACACAAATTGCAAACTCAATTCAATCGCAATTTACATATTCAGCTCGATTGCCACTCAAAAGGATCTGTGGGTAAGAAATGCACCATTGTCTGTTCATTTCATTGTTAAATCATCACAATTATAATTAAAGACAATTTTGGCACAATGACGCAACAAAAGGGCCACCAACAACCCTTGGCCAATAAGCACCATAAATAGTGCTACACACAATAATAATAATAATATCACATAATAAACTGTTAACAATGCAAAATGCAATGTGCAAACAAATTGCAATTGTTTTATCAAGCGTGCTTTTGTCGCTTGTTACGGCGACAATGATTGAGGAATGTGCGGATAGGACCAATTCGATGTGGGTGTACCCTTTCCCAATCAAATAAAGGGTGATTTTTTAAGAGCTACAGGAAAGTTTAAAAAAAAAACACATAAAATTCAGAAAAATGCATGAAATCTTTATTCGAATCGATAGTACGGTCCATATTATTTAATGTTTGAAGATTATTTCATGCAAATGTTGACCGTGACTGCCCCTCAAATGGTCCATCCGCTCAGTCCACTTTTGGCATACTCTTTCCAACATTTCGGCCGGTATCTCACGAATAAATGCTTCAATGTTGTCTTCCAATGCGTCAATTGAAGCGGGCGTGTCTGTATAGACATGAGCTTTAATATAGCCCCACATAAAATAGTCTAAAGGCGTTAAATCTCACGATCTAGGCGGCCAATTGACCGGTCCCGAACGTGAAATAAAATGTTCACCGAACTCGCCTCTCATTAAGTCCATTGTGGCGCGTGCTGTGTGGAATGTGGCAGTCACGGTCAACATTTGCATGAAATAATCTTCAAAACATTAAATTATATGGGCCGTACTATTGATTCAAATAAAGAATCATGCATTTTTCTGAATTTTATGTGTTTTTTTTTAAACTTTCCTATAGCTCTTAACAAATCACCCTTTATAATGGAAGAGGTTGATATTCAAATTTTAATAATCACTGTTTAGAAATCTTTTTATACTCTGTACCGTAGGTACATAGAGTATTATAAGTTTGTGCAAAAGTATGTAACATCCAGAAGGAAGCATCTCCGACCCCATAAAGTATATATATTCTTGATCAGCATCAACAGCCGAGTCGATATAGCCATGTCCGTCTGTCCGTCTGTCCGTCTGTCCGTATGAACGCACAGATCTCAGAGATGGTAAGAGATAGAGGTTTGACGTGTATAGGACATATGCTTCTTATGTCTGCAGGCAGATCAAGTTTATTTTCAATTTTGGCCACGCCCCCTCCCGCCCCCGCAATTTAGAAAAAACGTCATATCTCCCACAGTTTTGAAGATAGATGGCTTGCTCCTTCTGGACATATTTAGTTATTAGAATAACTTATCGATCCGCAAAGGAATGAAGAAGATCGGATGAACGGTTTTCGAGTTATGATCAAAAGACAAAATTTCTTGGTACAGAGTATGTTATAGTCGGGCTTGACCGACTTTCTTCTTGTTCTTTTTATATACCCGCTAGCGATCAATCCTTCTGCTGAACACGGCCAATGCTTTACTTAGAAACAGCGGGAGAGCAGTCACTCTGCTATGCTTACTCTCACTCTCACTAAACACTGATTTTATTTACAGCTATAAGCGAAAAACCCTAAGCTCTCGGATAGTATTAAGGATAGTGACCAGAGGTCGCAATAATCGGTCTCTCTCGTGCTTGTTGTCAGAAAACAACCGCTCATTCACTGACACGATGCGTAACTGTTGCGAAAAAACACACAAACTTCGTTCTTCTTTGGCTTGCTCTTCGCTCAACCGCCGACCGCTTTTGGTCGCTCGCTCGGCTCAGTGTTCACTCGAGACCTTTTCGGTCGTAAAAACTCGGCAAATGGTCTTTTGCGCATGTATGTATGCATGTGAGTTTTTATTATGCGGCGCACTGACTATTTATATATACGCATATGCACATGAGCGCCATATCACCTTCTCCCTTCCTCTTTAATGCTTTGCCTGTGACGAAATTCTAAGGCAACAACATAAGGCAAACGCAACAACAAAAATAAAAACCTTTTTTGCTGACTTTTTCCTTGCTTCGCTCACTTACTGACTCTCAGTAGCTGAACAACAACCGGTTCTGTTCGCTTCGCGCGGTCAGTAAAAGACCGACTCGTGTGTTGCGCTCAACCCGAAACCGAAGAGCGAGAACACGAAAGAAACGAAAAAGAGGGTTGCTGGTCAGACACTGAGCGATGCCGTTTCATTTTTTTCGGTCTTTGTTGTGAGCAGACCGCGCAGAAAATTTTGGTTGAGCAGATTTTGCGACCTCT
>JAWNNO010002827.1:0-61072 GCA_035044985.1 Lordiphosa fenestrarum
CATGCTGCTCGCAATTGTGCTACTCAAATTCTGAGACATTTAAACAAGAAGTGTGGGGAAAAAAACGCTCGCTTAACATATAAAGAGACAAAATTACCTATCAAAATAGAGACGAACACATATGAACTAATTAAACAAATAAACATTTTACCAATAGTATGAGGGTATTCGGGTACATAGACACAGAGCTTATTCACGAAAGTCATTAGTAGGTCCATTTGAAATGTTTGGAGGAGCGTCAGGTTCATCCAAAGCGGCAATCATGTCAGTAACTGGAGGAGGCGGTTGAATTATCTCTTATCTCTAAGAGATTTTCCATACGCTCAATGCAGCGCACATCTTCTCTTCCAGTTTGCCTGATATGCACAAGGCCGCGACGAGTGAACACTGCAGAGAGCGCCTTGTGCTTTTTGAGCCGCATTGCCTCTTTGAAGATTAAAAAGCTTTCTTTTGATAATTGCTCATTGACATAGATCGGCACGTCAGAATTAATATTCAGCAGTCGCAAGGTTAGTTGAACGTTTCTCTCCCTACGATACGCACCAATCGCTCGTAAAAGTGCAATTTTGTCCCGTGTGGTTTCCATCTTTATAATTATGACCCGGGTCAGCAGTTTTGTGTTTTTCTAGCCCTAAAAATATCCTTGACTCTCGGCGCCGGCATAAGGTTAATGGAGAAACATAGCGTGTTGTAGATGTTGATCAACCTCTCGCCCTCCTCAAAGGGAACACCATGCATGCGCAAATCACACATGTTTGCGTTACTTGCGTTCTTCTGCGCCGCCAAATTCGCCCGTAGTAAGTCCACCTGTTGCTTCAGACTTCGCAGCTCACCAACCTCCTGTTCTAGTTGCACCACACGGTCACTGAGATGCTTCATTTCCGTTGACAGACCATTAAAGTGCTCCTGAAACATGTCCAGCATGCGCTTCTCAGCCTCGCCCACTGTGGACTTTATTAGTTCGGCCTGCTCCTCAAACCGGCTGTTTAGGAGCTGAAGAAAGATAGCCGATGGAGCTTCAGAGGCATCAGAAGGACGGTCTCGCTTTAGGCCAGCCCCAGCGTTATCCTTCGCCCGCTTGCCTCCAGGAAGTCCCATACTTTTAGTATGTTTGATGTTCTTTTTGTTAACAAATTGGTGAGTGAATTTTTGTTGTGCGGGAATCAGTTACCGTTATGTTTGTTAAGTTGAGTGAAAGTGTTAGATTGAGTGAGTTGTTTTGGTTATGCTTTGTGCCCGTCGTAGCTAGAGCGAGATCAAGATCCACAGCCTCTCTCTATTTTTGTTGCTTTTGGGTTGAGCGCGCACTTACACTCACTCACACATACACACATGCAATTGAAAATATTGTCTTTTTGTTTAGTTATTGTTGTTGTTTGGGGGTTTGAATGACGAGCAGCAGCAGTAATGATAGAGCTGAGGCCTTCTACTGAGTTTTCAATGTCTACTTCGCTGTTTATGGTCGGGCTCAGCTCGATGTGACTGCTGATATATTTTTTGTATTTGAGCCAGTTTGTCTTGTGTGAAGTCAGTCTCCGAGGATATTGTTATGATAATTCCAATGAAAGGTAGTCGATGGTGTTTTTTATGCGTCTTTTATTAAAAAGAGTAAAGGGGACATCGTCTCCATTCTAAGTATAAATTGGTTCTTTGACTTTATTTAAATATAAAATGGGCAGCGGGACGCCGGCATAAGCCTAACGTCCGCACGCTTTGAATGCTTTGAATGTTCTCTGATGTTGCTTAGCCTCTGCCTTGGTTTTATGCTTATCTTTTATATGTGAGAGTGTGAGTGTATATATGTTTTGGTCTTGGCCACTGTGAGTGGCTTCAAGTAAATAGAAATATGTTGGCTTAGCACTTTTGAGTGCGCTGCATGCAAAAGCGGATCACGTTACGCGTGACCATTTGTCTTTATATGTTTGGCTGGCAACAATGTTAATGCAGCCAAACGTTTGTATGTCATATATGCATACTTTGTAATTAATATTGGATTTTTGGGATTGCATATATATACTCACTACACCTCCCTTTTTAGAGAAATAACGTAATATTGTAAAATATGAAGTTATTTTAGAGTAATATTATTTTATAATTTTATATATATGGATTATGTATATTTTTATGTTTATTTTTTTTTTGTTTCTTTTTTTTTTTTTTTTTTTTCGTAAAATCTCTCTAATTTAAAGTATGTTTGAATGAATGTGTAATTGTTGAAAATGATAAAAAGAATTATTGTATAGGGAGTAAAAATTTTATTTTGAATGGTTGATCAGGCCATTTTTTTTTTGATGTTGAATTTTTTTTTTTTTTTGAATATAGAAGGATTAATGTTTTATTATTAAACATTGCGCTTTAAAAAAAAATGTGAAGTAAACACAAACACTAAGGAGTGTGTATTTTTTTTGTCAGTAATTGACTCTTGTCTTTGATTTGGGTATTAATGAACGTCTTCATTATATTTTGTAAGTCTGGTTTGATAAGTATAATTCATGTCTGTATACTTATGTTGTGAAAAGTCGGGTATTTGGATAACCAAGTAGGATGTTTTAGAGGGTACGCGTTTTCCTGATTGGCTTCCTTTCGAATTTATCGTTTTGGGTATTTTACAGGAATTTATTTATTTTGAGCTTATTTTTGATATTTTATAATATTTGTCCGTTTGGTCACCATTGTTAAAGTATGCATACTTGTATCTTTTAGATACTTTTGCCCAAATAAAATATATATATATAAGCGAAACAGATTTAAAATCTGACGCTGGGTGCCATTTATAATTGTCGAATGACATGTATCCCGGTTTCTGTAAACCTATGGACTGAACTAATTCGAGATTTCCATTAAAGATGCATTCATCAACTGTAAAGCGCGAAAACACTCGTTTTCCCAGTTTAAACAAACACTAATGTTTGACGAGTTTATGTTTCACGTGATATCACTAGTGATATCATGGACAAGAGGGCATATTCTTCGTATTTTTATTGCTCATTTGTTTGTTGTTATTTAGTCTAGTTAGACTTTTCCTGTTTGTTGATGATCTTTTTGAGACCTTCAAAATTTGTTCTTTCATTTTAAATTTTTGTAAGAAGCTTACTTTGTTTCGGCTCTTACTTAAGGATATATTTTTTTTTCTAATTCGGCAGTTTTTAAACGCGCTGTTTGTACGTTTTGGCCCATTCTGTATATTTTTATGGGGACATTGTGCCATTGTTTTAGTTGCATATTTTTTTTTTATACACCGGCTTCTTGAATAAGCCTTTGATAAATCTGACCTAAGTCGGAAATTCATTGGAGTATATATATCAACATGTATGCTAGCAAAAACTTCAAAGGTTTAAGCATATTGCATTTACTAATAATCAATCATATTGATGATTGTAGAAATTGGGCTTATGTAAATTTTAGCGTCACTTTCATTGCCTTTAAATATCCATTTTTTTTTTTTTGAATTGGTCGTATACTCGTATATGTATTTGTTTTGGTGAAATTGACTATACCGCACTTGACGGTTCACAATGTTCCTGCCTACCGGAAGCTATTCGGGCCGTTTTCGTGGACAGCTCGAGATTACAATATTTCTTACAATTTTTCTTAGGTGTACAAAAATGTAATTTTTCTTAATAATTGAATAATTGAATTAAAAATATTCTGCTGCCATCAGTCCTCTTGTGGCTTCGTGTTGTCATCTGCCCTGATCTTGGACCAGGTTCTACCGGTGCTGGGGCACAGGCTTTATTTTCATCTGCCCTGATCTTGGACCAGGTTCTACCGGTGCTGGGGCACAGGCTTTATTTTCATCTGCCCTGACCTGTGGTCAGGTTCTACCGGTGCTGGGGCACAGGCTTTATTTTCTTCCTTCCTTACTGCGTGTGTACGCAGGTGTACTCGCACGCCGGCGTGTACAGTGGTCCCTCGCAGTCTGCTGGGCAGGTTTTCTTGTATTGCGGGATTGATCTTGCTGCTGGTGGCATTTGATTAGACATTTGTGATAGGATTGATGTAAAATTTTTTTGGTTTTCGAGTGTTTGCGTTTTTTCTGCCTTATAGTCCTTAGTGCTTAATTTTTCTTTTAGGAAAACTAGTTCCTGTTGCAGTTCGCACTCCCGCTCCCACGTTGGAGTATTTGGTGCATTTACTATTTTGCGAATTTCGGCTATTCTTTTACCGATTTTCCGGCGCACTCCCCCTTTTCTCTTGGGGTTCATTTTTCATCTTTTTTTTTCTCACGCAAACACTCTACTCACTCAGTTAATTATTTGTGGAGTCCTTTTTCCTTTTGTCCTAGGTCCTTGTGACCCATGTCACGGTCGCCATATGATAATTCCAATGAAAGGTAGTCGATGGTGTTTTTTATGCGTCTTTTATTAAAAAGAGTAAAGGGGACATCGTCTCCATTCTAAGTATAAATTGGTTCTTTGACTTTATTTAAATATAAAATGGGCAGCGGGACGCCGGCATAAGCCTAACGTCCGCACGCTTTGAATGCTTTGAATGTTCTCTGATGTTGCTTAGCCTCTGCCTTGGTTGTATGCTTATCTTTTATATGTGAGAGTGTGAGTGTATATATGTTTTGGTCTTGGCCACTGTGAGTGGCTTCAAGTAAATAGAAATATGTTGGCTTAGCACTTTTGAGTGCGCTGCATGCAAAAGCGGATCACGTTACGCGTGACCATTTGTCTTTATATGTTTGGCTGGCAACAATGTTAATGCAGCCAAACGTTTGTATGTCATATATGCATACTTTGTAATTAATATTGGATTTTTGGGATTGCATATATATACTCACTACATTGTCTGATCTGAGGGCACTCCAGAAGGGTGAATATTATTGAAGAATGGTCTGACGACAAGTCTGCAAGGGCTTCTGCAGTTACCAGGTTTTGTGGAACTTTTCTTGTTATAGCAAAGTCTATAAGATCGGAAATTTTCTTTAGATCTGCTGGTCAGGATGTTGGCCCTCCTGGAGATACATAGTCGAGTTTGTTTGATGCGCGCGTGAGTACGTTGTAGAGTTGCTTCCCCTTGGGATTAGTCAGTCTGGAGCCCCAGTGGGGATGTTTCGAGTTATAGTCACCCGCAGCGAAGAAGCGTTGACCAAGTGTATTAGAGAAATCTAGGAATTGATTTTCTGATATTGTAAATCATAGGGGACAGTAAACCGCAGACAGAGTGATATTGCCTCGTTTAGATTCTACGCAAATCGATGTGGCTTGTAGGTAGGTTTCCGAATATCCCGTTAGTGGATAATGTTTGATGCGGCTTCTGACTAGGATACCAGTTCCGCCATGGGCTTTACCATCTGGGTGATTTGTGCCGTAAAATGCATATCCCGATAATTGAAAATTATATCGGTCCGTCAGATGCGTTTCCGCAAGAAGCATTATGTCGATTTGATTGTCTTGGAGAAATTTGGATAGCTCCACTTTGTGGAGAGGAATGCCGTTTGCATTCCAGAGTGATACTCTCAGGAGAGCCATTATTTGGGTTGTTGCGAAACGAGCAGTTGAATGAAAAGGCCTTGCATTCTCATATGTTCTTGCATTGCGTTTTGCATATACACCATAAAATCTTTCAGGGTTTGTTGTAACGATAGAAACATGGCTTCTAAGCTACTTTGGCTTGATGGTTGCTCCACATGTTTTGTTGTCAGAGTCGGCTCAGTTCGAGTTTCGTGTGAAATCGTTCCTTGTTTCAAGACGCTTGCGAAAGAAACGCCTTAGGTAGTAGTCGATGGGGCAAAAGACGATCTCGTAGCTTTTGTGAAGAAGACTACAGGGGTCGATTGCGAGGGTGTATATTAATCCTGCTCTTCAGATCTTTGTACTCGTTTACTTGGCAACCTCTGAAGTTTGCGGTGTGGTTACCTCCACAGTTACTTCATTTTCTGACTGATGGATCCTCCTTGTTTGCGTGGCATGAGGCAGTATTGTGCAGCTCTCCGCATGCATTGCACTGGATTTGTGTGCTTGTGCGGTTCCTCTACAGTTACTCTGCGGTGCAATAAGTAAGGTAATTTGTAAATTGGGAGCACTTCATTTTTGTTAGGAGCTATGTCTTCCGGGCTCAGCTCAACTTTGAAAAGCGGCTGGGGTTTTTTATCCCTGTTTATTAAGTTTATTACGGACTTGACCTTAAATCCCTTTTCTTCCAAAGCATAAGCCACTTCCGTTGCAGGGACACTTGATTCAATACCTTTGATTACAAATTGTAGGCCTTTGCTATTTTTTAGTTGGTAGGTGTAGTAGCTTTTATGTTCAGCTCTTAAACATTTTTCGACAGCGCGATAGTCGTCATCGGTGTTAACTTGGAGCTTTGTTTCGCGTATGTTGCCTTTGCTGACGGATGTCACATAGAAGTTGTTATTGCCTATTAGCGAGACAAGCTTTGTTACTAGGGCCGTACAGCTAGTATCCCTAATGTAGATTGGCGGAGGCTTTGGTTTTGCGGCACTTGCAGCTTTTCTTCAGTCTCAGCGTCAGACTGTTTGGCAAGAATTTGGAACCTATTCCCAGTGAGGGGATCTTTGTCCGCAGGTTTATCGCTTGTTTTGTTCAATTTTGGTGTATTACCGCCTTTTTTGTTTTGCGGGCTTAATTTTCGTTTGTTTATTTTTACATACCGATCGATGCCGGTCTGCACATACGAACGGGTGGTGGGTGTTGTGCTCACTTGTGTGTGTGTTAGTGGGAGCGCGTGATGAGTTGACGCTGGTTTCTGCATAGTTGTTGTTGTTGAGTTCGTACAGGTTGATTGCGCTGGAGTAAGCGTTACCGTACTTTTTGTTGTATTTGCCGAAAAGTTCATCATCGCGGGCTGAGGAGAGGGGGTGGGGCATTGGGAGCTCCACGTCGCGGTGGTAGTATGAGAGCTTACAGTCGCCGTGCTAGTGGGCTCGGGAGAGACAATTGCAAAATAAGCGTTGTTGCGCTGTATAGAAAGCCGGCGATCGTCTTGTTGTTGTTGCATTTGGGCATTGAGTTGGCTCTGAGTCATGGTGTTGTGGCTGTTCTTTCCACTTGCATTTGCTGAATTTGTACGCTTAGTCATTCAATTAATTTAATTTAATTAAATATCAGCTATTCGATATTATTGGACAACATGAGCACGAGTGCTTATGAGTGTCCATTAAAGTCTTTTATCGCGAGTCGAAAGTTTTTGCTTTAATACCTGATTTTAATGATTTTCCAACGAATAAAACCGGAGCTCGACAAAAACGCGTCTTCACACTTCAACCGACAGTGTCAGCTTTTGTATGGTGTCATTTAAATCAAACTACTTTTTTTTACATTTTTGGCCTCTCTTCCTCTTTTTTACAATTTGACCCTTCGGCTTGGAATGAGAACGATGACTACCAAGATGCTTTGGAGTTTTGCAGTGACCTATTCGTAGTTAACGATACCGCTGAAAGAGGAATTAAGTTTACGAAGGACTACAATCGAAAACTTACAAAAAACGATGGCGAAAATCTACTTGTTCTTCAATTTGTTGAACAGTATCGAAAATTATGCCCATCTCACAGAAAAACGATCTCATGGAAACGTAATTTAATGTTATACATTTATTGCTTAGGTTAGGCCAAATAAAAATGTATTGAACTATGTTTCAAGTTTTATAATTAAAATTTTTTTCAACTAATAATTTAAATTGTATGTTTTGGTGTGATTATAGCCAAATTTACGCTCCTTATATTTTGCTTTTGTATTTAAATAGTTGCTGAAATATTCCGCTAACATAATTAAAATCAATTAACACTTAAATAAAAAAATTACAAATTTTTAGAGAGAAAATTTGAAACTCATCCCATATTTTTCCCATATATTTTAATTTTTCGACCTTCAGTCCGAGCGCGAGTTCATTAAGCGTTGTCCGATCGGGGGCAAATATTTTTCTATATCTATTGGTTCCAAAACGAAACTTTTTTAGGCGACTCCGAGTCCACCTCAAATTAGCAGGTGCGACCGTTGATAACGATGGATATTGACTTCTTTTGACATACTTTCGGCAGTATGTGATAAACAGCAGATTCTTCTAGAGACGATCTGTGCTGTTGAGCACCTTGGCGTGCGTTCCTGGAGTTTGTCGTTGAGGCGCTGTCCCCTGACGTGTTGGAGCGGCGACAGACGTGCTGTAGATGGCCCTTTAGGCCACAAGAATGGCAAACAGTCTCTCGATGGGGGCACTGTTTCCTTAGGTGATGACCTCCGCAGCCGGCACAGGCTAGTTGGCTGCTGCTGCGGTTACGTTGATATTGGCGAGAGCGACCCGCTGAGACACCATGTATAGAGTCGCCATGTATGGAGCCCGCTTCATTCGATTGTCTCATGGCCGCTACACTATCTGCTGCGGCTTCGCTGGTCGTAGAACGCTCGACGACTCGTCGCAATGCTAGGGCCTCCTCCGCCAGGAAACTTCTCTGTAGATTTTCGTCCCTCATGCCACACACGAAGCGATCGCGCAGCATACGGTCCAATGTCATCCCAAAGTTGGAATTCTTAGCTAATGCGCGCAGCGCTGCCACGAAGTTGCTTGCAGACTCGTCTGGCTGCTGATCACGCTTGTGAAAATGGTAGAACGATGCGATTTCGGAAGGACGTGGGGACAAGTCGCTAACCTTTGTGGGTGAGGCCAATGATGTTAAGAGGTAATAAAGCTGCGCGCCGGCCAGCGTTAGAAGGCGGCTTGCCTTTTTACACTCTTCTTCTTTAACATCATTGGCCAGCAGGAATAAGTTGAAGCGTTCCAAATACGATGTCCATTTGTGTGGATGAGCCAAGTCGAAGGGTTCCAGTCTAACAAGTCCAGCCATTGAAACTTGTTGCGTAATGATGTCGTTCACTAATAGATTTTCTGTAGAGCTATGTAAGTTACATGTGTCTGCATCTGCACATGATATTCGTTCTTTGCGGCACTTCCACGCTGATTCGCTGATTTTTCCATCCTCTTTGACGATTTTACCGCAACTCGAATTCTTGTCACTGTCTGCGTTATCCATGTGATTTTAATTTTTCTCGCACACTTTAATTAGCTTATTTGAATCCCATCCTCGTCGCCAGTTTTAAATATGCGAGAGCTTATTTATTTAATTATTAATAGCAAATGAAGTATATAATGGAGTTAGGCTACAATGTATAAGATGTGGGTTTATCGTTTGTATATCGTTCTGTGAGATGGTGCCCGCTGTAGGTGAGCGGTTCTGTCCACGATGACGATTGCTGACCAACTGACTAGACGAACAGTGAGCGAGGGGAATAACATATGTTAAGTTTCTAACAATGCACTGTTCGTAATATACACAACACCCTTTAACACCCAGATGCGTCGTAGAATTGCGGGGGCTGTCGGTCACGTCTGGATCTCCGTAGTCCAATTGGGGATTGGTTGATTACTGTAGGTGTCGTCGCAGGTGATGAGCTCATGTGTTGATCAGCTATGCATGTTCCGTCAGCAACATGGGATGCATCACCTTCGCACTCACAGTGTTCTTAGTCCATGTCCTTGTTGTCGCCCAGAGGTGGAGAGGACCAGGCGGTTGTCGCATAAGCGAACCGTGTAGGAAATTAGACCACTTTGGGCGGCTACCCATCCCTCGATCCACTTGGGGCCTGCAGCATAATTTCTGACCCAAACTGGAGAACCTGAAATATAACAATTATCGCCTGTGCCTTTGTTGGTTCTACCAAATGTTATTTCCGTGGGTTGAATTTTGTCAAAATAGGTCTTCAGTTCTCGATTCAGCAGTAGCTCAGCTGTTGAATGGTTCATAGTTGCGTGTGGCGTTATGTGCTGATGAAATAGAAACCTGGCTAGGCTGAGATTGATTTCTTAATTTCGGTCGAATTATTTGAGATAATTTTTGGTGCTCTGTACCATGCGCTCAGCTTGGCCATTTGCAGCCGGATGGAATGGAGCAGATCGGATATGTCGAATAAGGTTATTTTGCATGAAATTCATAAATTCATCGGATGTGAACGCAGTGCCGTTATCGGATACTATTTCATCGGGAAGTCCGTGCGTAGCAAACAGTTGACTAAGGAACTTGATCGCACCGAACGATGATGTTATGAATACGGTAACCTCCAGCCATTTCGAGTACGAGTCAACTACCAAGAAGTATGTTCTACCTTGGAAAGGCCCGGCGAAGTCCATGTGAATTCGTGACCAGGGACGCTTTGCCGATTCCCAATGGTGAGGTTGCGCTTGTGGTGGTTGACTCCGAATCTCTTGGCACGCCGAGCAGCATTTGACAATTGACTCTATCTCTGAGTCAATGTTTGGCCACCACACGTAGCTGCGTGTGTAGTGGCCAAAGATTTAGGTAAAGATATTCTTAAATGTAAACACTCATACTGTCTGCTCGCGCTATAAGTAGATGTATAAATAGTAGGGCATTAGCAAACGCAGCGAAAAAGCATGAGTATTAAATTCCAAAGTTAAGCTCATCATATTGCACTCCAATTAGAATTTGACTCAAAAGTCAAATTACCAACTGTTCTTGCCATGAGATTGAGTGATTATCAGCCAGATCATCTGATAATGCCCTTGGGATCTGACGCCTACGCACGCGGTATCCTATGTCTGCCATTGGTGTGAGCAGAACAGAGACAGTCTAGTTAGAAAAGCTCAAGTCTGGTTAGCCCTTGCTGCAGTGAATAAGTTCTGAGTGATTTAGCTTAAGATTTTGGTTGGAGCTAAGCGAACGTGTCGCTCAAGGCATACAAATAAAAGCAATTACATTACGTACATGTGCCACGTTGATAATTTTAAAGTGAAAACTCTCTACCTTTTCCTGGTTCGTAATCAATATAACTGTGTTTACCGCTCTTAGGAATACTTGCAAGGAGGTATATCTTGCTTTTACTTGTGTTTTGTGCTGTGTGGTTAAATATTGAATTTCTTTAATATAGCCAGTGTTGGGGTCTCGGTTCCATCAGCCAACCCGACCCCACCCAACCTTTTGGCGAGGCTCATCAGTATCCATCTCTAAACCATCTACGATATCCAAATCTACCAATTAGCCATATGATCTGAGTGAAGAGTACCCATTGAGCCAAGAAAGACTATATTATGGCCGTCTAGTTAAAGCCTCACCAAACTGTAATTTTTCTTTGCTTTACAATCCTGTTCGAACTATAAAATATAAGGTTGTCAAAAAAGACTTGCGGTATTTTTATTGAATTTTCAATTGTTCATAAAATTGGTTATAATAATGCGATTTAAGTCAAATATGCGCCGTTTTGTTCGATGACGAGTTCCCAACGAGATGCCAACTTCATAATGCCCCTCTTATAGAAGCTCGCTTCCCTATTGTCAAAAAACTCGGAGAGCCAATTTTCACAGGACTCTCTTGTGGCCAACTTCCGACTACCAAGCTCGTTCGCCATGGACAGAAATAGGTGGTAATCACTTGGTGCGAGATCCGGACTATACGGTGGATGCAAAAGAACCTCCCATCCGAGCTCCCGGAGCTTCTGGCGCGTCACCAAAGATGTGTGTGGCCTGGCGTTGTCCTGATGGAAGACAATTCGGCCTCTGTTGATCAAAGATGGCCTCTTCTGCATGAGTGCTGCATTCAAGCGGTCCAGTTGTTGGCAGTACAGGTCCGAATTGAGCGTTTGGCCATAGGGGAGCAGCTCATAGTGGATGATTCCCTGCCAATCCCACCAAACACACAGAAGAACCTTCCTGGCCGTCAATCCAGGCTTGGCCACCGTCTGGGCAGCTTCACCGCTTTTCGACCACGACCGTTTGCGCTTCACGTTGTCGTAAGTGACCCACTTTTCATCGCCAGTCACCATCCGCTTCAAAAACGGGTCGATTTTGTTGCGATTCAGAAGCGATTCGCATGCATCCATACGGGCCAAAATGTTTTTTTGCGTCAAGTCTTGTGGCACCCATATATCGAGCTTCTTTTTGAATCCAAGCTTCTTCAAATGGTTTATAACGGTTTGATGACTCATGCCCAGCTCTTGGCCGATGCTACGGCTGCTACTATGCTATCGAAAGATCAATTCAGCGATTTTATCGCAATTTTCGACGACAGGCCTTCCGGACCGTGGCGCATCTTCGATCACCTCTGCACCAGAACGAAACCATCGTTGTGCGGTGGAAATGGAAACTGTATCGGGTCCAAAAACTGCACAAATTTTATTGGCAGCATGAGATGCATTTTTGCCTTTATCGTAGTAGTACTGTAAAATATGCCGTATTTTCTCTTTATTTCGCTCCATGTTTGCGACGCTATAACTCACGAACGACTAAAAACAAACAACAATAAATCAAACACGTGTTAGCGCGTGAAAAGAGCTTTCCAAAAAGCTCTAGCGTGAACCGATGCGACGAATACAACTAGAACTACGCGCTTGCAAAGACAAGCTTGCGGAAATACCGCAAGACTTTTTTGACAACCTTATATTTACGATGGATATATTAAGCCATTTATGAAATTTGTTCAGATAGCTAATAGGAAGTGTTTGGATATCGAAAGGGTATGAACTTGAAATTATAGTCCTAATTAGTCATAATCTTATATCGATGTATGCAACCTTTATTCACAGCAACACTTGCCTGCGTCGTCTGTGAGCTCACCGACTACGAGGAGTAAGTTTTTCGTAAACAATGCTGTAAGTTTCTTTGAAAACCTAATCAACCATACATCCATTAAGCATTAGTATTGTTAACCCTTTCCATAATGTGTTTTGGGACAAGGCAATTGAAAAGCGCCTAATGTTACATTTGAATACCTCGTTCGAGCACCCAAAACCATTCCTTCAAATAGAGTTATCAACCTTGTATAATATTATCACTTATTTTGAAGTTAGCCTGAAAATGTTTGTATACTTTGAATTCACACTGTATCAAGTAAATGAAATCTTGTAATTATTCTACCTGATCATGTTCTAATTTATTAATTTTCGCCCTTAGTAAAGCATGGGAGGTGCGGTCCCAACATGAAAGTCTAGTAACGAGTCGAAAACGGGCGCAACAGCCTTGATCGGGCTGATTTGCGCAGGTAGGGTGGGTAGAGACATGGGGGCTTATTAACACCAAAGTCCCTGAACACGACTAAACTTAGTTGATATCCCTATACTCCGTCAGAAACATAATTCATGCTTTTGTTTTTACCCCGTTCATAATTTTCAATACTATTTATCTTAAAAATGTGCACTTAAATATTATGCTTGTGTTCGTTAGAGTATGCTAAGAGAGGGAAAGTAGAAAAGACCCCCCACACAAACCCCGAAACCCCTTTATACTCAGCTAGTCGAACATCATCTTGACTCCTGCGTCAGCACACTACGTAATTGGAGCCCAAACGTGTGGAGCCCAAGAATATAAATTTGCCCTTTGATGTATATATCACCAATGCATCAACATGATTTTGTGGCTAAGCTCCACCATTGCTCTGTCAGTATAGAAAAAGTTTTGTTAGTATTTTAATAAGCAGTCATATACGGTTATGTATCAGTGGTTGTTACATATGGAATTTGCGATCCTTATCCAATTATTGGATAAATTGACCTATGTATAATATATTCTGCTGACAGCACATGACTAACTGTGATTGCGAGTTGGAAATATATATAATTCATTCAAAGGATCACAGACTCAGCAAGGGGATAACTATTGATGTTAATTTCGGAATTTGCTGTAATCATTCATTCCCATGAGGATACGGACCAAATTATATTCGAAAGAAACAGCTCAACATTGCTTTGAGAAAAAACTGTGACAACAGTAGTTTACCTTCGGAATTCTGCTCAGATATTGGTATAGCAGTCTTTATTTACATTAAGTAAAGAGTAACCAAATCAGACTTAATACCGAAAGTAAGCTTTCAATAAAATAGTTAAAGTTCACTCAAAGATGTTCTTACTCAGTAAACCAAAGACTTTCTTGCTGAACAACCGCACCATACCATGCTCGAAAAGGGCGATCACCTTATTATTTTTGCTTTCTAGAAATTCTTATAAAACATAAAATTTAGAATCTCAGTTTCATTCACTAAACTATATTCATTCATTCATTTTAATATTCGTTTTATGCACCAAAATGCCGCTGCAGCATAGCATCGAAAATATAGTTGCAGCTTTAAACGCTGCTGACCCATTCTGAGGCATTTGCCAGAACATTCTAAAACAGGATCAGTTGATCGCTACTACACCCTGTCTCCATAAATTTCATAAAGATTGCATAACCGACCACTTGAAGAGTGCTCATGAGTGCCCAGTTTGTAAAAAAGAGTGCAATCCAAGCCTATTGGGATACGAGAATAATACACTAGCCGCAGAGTTGGACGAAAACGATTACCAGTAGCAAATACCACTCAGAGAGGCGCGATGTCTAACCCAGGTACCGATCCACAGGGCAATTGAATGGTATCGATTTTAACATCAATACCTAATAATAGGGGAAAAGAACCAAATAGAGGTAGAAGATACGGTCGAGGAACTACTCCTTAACGAGGAATGCAACTTCGATCACATGCACAAGCGAGACAGGATTTTTCTGAGCGAAGGCTATCTCTGGGCAATATCGGAGATAAATCAATTGGTCAAGAAACCAGAGACATCCTTACTGGTTACATCCAGGTGGCCTTGCAAGAACAACAAAGAGAAATGATGAAAGATCTCAGCTCTTTTATTAAATCCTCAATTGAACAGGTTATGCAGTTGCAGCTCGCTAACGTCAACATCGTAGAAACTCAGCAACCTCGGGTTTCTTTAAATAATTCTAGTGGCCCCGCGATAGGTCCCTCAACTGAAACAAATTCGCATCATCATGACTTGAGAAGCCCTAGACTTAGTCATTCTGCATCTAGTATTGCTCCATAAAAGGCAGCCAACATCTTGCTAAGTTGGCGTATAAAGTTCGATGGAGCTAAAAAGTCAATGCATGTGGAGGAATTTCTCTATCGCGTGCGCTCATTGACAACCCAAAATCTTGACGGGAATTACCAATTACTTTGCGATAATTTACATTTGCTTTTTACGGGCAAAGCTAATGATTGGTTCTGGAGTTTCCACAGGAAAAACCACCAATTCAACTGGCAAAATTTTTGTACAGCCTTTCGTTAAAGATTCGATGACGCAAAGGACGATTTCGATCTGTGGGAGTTAATACCAAAGCGTCATCAAAAGGACAACGAATCCTGTGACGATTTTCAGTCTGCGATTGAGGACTTAGTGTCTCGACTATCGCATGAAATAAGTGAACTCAAGCTAATCGACATTTTAAAACGAAATGCTAAGAACGCTCTAATGCCCGGTTCTCACTACAGCATATTCTTGCATTCCTGCATTCTTGTGTCGGATGCAACATTCACGCCATACAAAAATCATAGGGGCTAGTGGTAGCAAATAAGTTGCATCCTATTTGAATGTAGTTGCTTCCGTGACTTTTCGAGTAGTGACTAGACAGGGTATCGATAATTTTGCCTATCGTTTTGGTATCGTTACAACTGCCAGCACTAACAAAAACAATAAACAGCTGTAAAACTTTAAGCGCAAAAATACAAAAAAAAAATCGCCATGGCAAAACAAGCAGGTAAGATTAATTATTATTTTAGGATGCTTTTTAAAGCCTAATACTAATTTTTTTAAGTTTAAATACAGAAAAAAACTGAAATTAAAATTCAAATATATTGCTGTGCAACACATGCAGCAAGTGCAATAACATTGCCTCGTCGTTATCCAAAGCTATTAATGGAAAACCATCATCCATATCAATTTTACTTACACCAAATTATCTTTTCACAATGTCAACAAATCCCAGTCAGATGTTCAGTGGATGCAAGAACACAAGAATGCAAGAATGTTGCCAATGCAAACACCTTTTCGCATCCTTTCGATAAATCGTGATGTCGATGGCAAAATCACGGCGGTGAGAACCTAGCATTAGATATGAGTTGCTACATCTCAAAATTCAAAGTAGAAGCGAACTAAGGGATGAACTTAGAAAACATGAAAACTGTTGCCTTGACAGCACTCCCAAGACCAAAATTGGAAAAGCAAATCGTATCGGAAATTCTTAGCGAAGGTGAGGAGCTAGATAAGGAAAGTATCTCGGAGATACGAAGCCAGAAGTTAACTTGTAGGAACTGCGATAAGGCAGGCCATCGATTTGACGACTGTGTGGGAGAAAGACGCGTAAGACCGTTGCAACAAGTGTAATCCGTCCGAAAACCGCAAGAAGGATGCGCAAACAAACACCATTTTGTCGCATCCGATCACAAACACGAACTAGAAGATCCAAATAGTTACTTGTCGAACACCGGTGTGGTGATCGACACCAGCTCAGATAATAAACACAATAATGACCCAGCTATATCAATTAGAAATATGAATGTACAAACTCAAACGAATCTAGACTTTACTTTTG
This sequence comes from Lordiphosa fenestrarum, assembly GCA_035044985.1. Classification (NCBI taxonomy): domain Eukaryota; kingdom Metazoa; phylum Arthropoda; class Insecta; order Diptera; family Drosophilidae; genus Lordiphosa; species Lordiphosa fenestrarum. The sequence continues at coordinate 16,378 of JAWNNO010002827.1, forward strand.
AAAGTTATAAAGATACCCAACCAATAAACATCGTCTTTCGTCCCAAGCGGTCAACTATCCGTCTGAGAGAATTCTGGAAAAAGGTTAAAGAAGTGCGTAAACGTCTAATAGCTTCGGTTTTTATGAATTCAGATAACCGACTATATACCGAACTCACTGTAGAGGGCCAACAGTTTACAGCCTTGTTAGATTCCGGAGCTACAATTAGCTGTCTTGGAAATGAAGCTGCCAAAATATTGGCTAAACATCCAAAATCACGAAAATGCTCTTGCCGCATTAAAACAGCCAGTAATGAAGCTTGTAAGGTTGTGTCTCAGCTAATTGTTCATATTCAGTTTAGGGAACGTAGAAAGGACGTTAAGTTCTTTATTGTACCAGATCTAAAACAGAATGTGTATTTGGGAATGGACTTTTGGAAAGATTATGGATTGCTTACGAATATCCTAGATGGTACGAAAGTCGTTCATGAGTTGGATGTCGGTACCGAGAATAAGTCTGATGAGATTCCAAAAATGCATACTCTTAGAGATGTGCAGAGTCGTCAGTTAGATTCGGTGATCAACATATTTCCATCGTATGAGCGCGAAGGTTTAGGCCGAATACATGTTATTGAACATTCTATTGAAATGGAATCTACGGTGCTCGTCAAACAACGTTTCTGGCCGATTTCGCCGGCTAAGGAAAAGTTGATGTTCGATGAAGTGGGAAACATGCTGGCCTTAGACGAGATCGAAGAATCCAACAGTTCGTGGAGTAGCAACTGCGTACTCGTCAAGAAAGGCACAAAGAATCGCCTCTGTTTGGATTCTAGGGAAATTAATAAGCACACGCGTAAAGACGCCTACCCCTTGCCTCATATTGACGGCATTCTTAGTAGGTTGCCACCAGTAAAATATATAACCGGCTTAGATATGAAGCACGCGTATTGGCAGATACCATTAGAAAAAAGTTCTCGACATTACACTGCTTTTACGGTCCCAAATCGGCCGCTTTTTCAATATAAAGTAATGCCTTTTGGCCCCACAAATGATGCGCAAACGCTCTGTCGTCTTATGGACCACGTAATAGCTGCCAACGACTTATTAATTTTGTCCGAAGACTTTGATTCGCATTTGTTATTATTACAAGAGGTGGCTGTGCACTTACGAAAAGCGAACTTGACCATTGACATAGCCAAGTCGCACTTCTGTATGGAAGAAATTAAGTATTTAGGCTTTATAATTGGTCATGGTCAGCTTAAAACTGACCCCAACAAAATTCGAGCCATTAACGAGTTTCCCATTCCGAAGACGGTGAAGCAACTTCGGAGGTTCCTTGGACTTGGACGGCTGGTATCGCCGATTTATTGATAATTATGCTACGATAAGCTGTCCTTTGAACGAACTCTTGAAAAAGCATTGATCGCTCTCCAGGACACCAGCTGCGGAAGAGTCATTTAATAAGCTTAAAAATTGTCTGACCTCAGCTCCGATTCTGTCCACTCCAGATTTTAATAAACCTTTTGTTTTGGTATGTGACGCTGGGTTAGGCTGCGTCTTAGCGCAGGTAAATGAGAAAGGTGAAGAGTTACCTATAGCCTATATGTCCGAAAACTTTCCAAGGCACAGAATAATTTCTCTATCACAGAGCTTGAATGTCTGGCCGTTATAAAAGGAATCAAAAAATTCCGAGCCTACGTAGAGGGCCAGGACTTTTAGGTTATAACGGACCATGCTTCTTTGTTATGGCTTATGAAGCAGAAGGATTTGACAGGGCGATCAGCCCGTTGGGCAATTAAACTGCAAGGGTTTTCCTTTAAAATCTGACTTAAAATCTGATGAGTTCAAATCGCAGGAGTATTGTGATCTGTTGATCAAATTCGTGCCAACCAATCCAAGCTACCTGACTTAAAAATTGAAAACGGTTTCGCATACAAGAGAACCGAGGCGGTCACAAGTGATCGAAACGGTGACAAGTCAGCCTTGAAGCTTTGGGTGCCTTCTGGCCTCACTAAAGATATAATTTCTAAAACTCATGATCCCCCAAATGCCTCACACAGTGGCATAGCGAAAACCATAGATAAGCTAAAAAGGTATTTATTTTGGCCAAAGATGGTTAAACAAATAAGAGAATATATCTCGCATTGTGATGTTTGTCACCAAACCTTGCCAATGGGCAAGCCAATGGCTTCCGAAAGACCATTTCAGAAGCTATATATGGACCTGTTAGGGCCATATCCTCGTTCAAAAGCGGGAAATATTGGTTTATTGGTTGTCGTTGATCATAACACCAAATTTTATCCTTTGCCCCTTAAAAAAGTTAAACTCAAACAAAGTTTGCGAATTTTTGAAAACACGCTTTTTAGTACGTTTGGATTACTCGAAAGTATATTGACTGATAATGGGTCTCAATTTGTATCGGGTATCTTTAAGGCATTTCTGAAGAGGTTTGGAGTATCTCACGATTGCACTGCCATTTATTAGCCACAAGCTAACGCGAGTGAGAGATTGACCCGTTCTATTTTAGCCGCGATACGAGCTAGTGTGGGTAATGATCACACGAATTGGGATAAGAAACTACCAGAAATTAGTGCAGCCTTAAGATCTAATATCCATCGAAGAACCGGATTTTCCCCATACTTCTTAGTATTTGGGCAAAATATGGTCTTAAACGGAAAGGACTATAAGCTGCTCCGACGACTAGAATTTCTATCCGAGGATACTAGAATTGACCAGCAGAGCGCACTACAAGTTATACGACAAGCAGCTCAACAAAAGATTGCCGAATCACACGAACATAATGCTAATGTTTACAACTTGCGTAGTCGCAGTTTACAACTTAAAGTAGGTGATTCCGTCTATGCTCGGAACTTCTGTCAGAGCAACGCTCTGAAGAAATTTGGCTCTATATTAGCCCCTATTTTTTTTTCGGCTTAAAGCGGGTAATACATAGTCTCTCTTGCTCGTCTTACACCTAGGAAATGCAGTGTCCAGCTAAGGTGATGGCCAACACTACCACAACAGCACAATGTTGGGTGGAGCTGAGCCAAAGCCATGGTTAGAGGTGCCTGGCAGCAGGCATAAAATGCTATGGGGTGGTTCCCACGAACAAAAATTAACCACTATGGGTACATTAATAATGGAACACACAAAGAACCCAACTCGGGCTGGGATATCAGCCCAAACGTCGGTGGAAGGCGTGACTGCTACCACCGGCGGGACGGTGGGGAGAGATCCCCACTTCGTGTCGCCAGCGGTCACACCTCTGTCGTGGTTGGAGCAGGCCAGGACAGTTGTACAGCTACTGCCGATACGACAAGGACCAAAGTGTGGCGCGGTACTGCAGTCGATACAGACTCGGACTGTGAATCGCATGGAGGTTCAACTAATACAGAGGCGGAAGAAAAGCTGCTGCTATCTCCAGTTCGGGCGGGGTCTAGTACCAAAAATAAGGAAAAACCCACACGAACAAAGGAGGGCATGCGAGCGAAAGCCCAATATAAAGCGGCTCTCAAAATCAAGGCGAGACTGAACGGAAGCGGTGAGCTCACCCTAGAGGAGAGAAACAAGCTTGCGTGGGCCGAGCAAAAGATTAAGGAGGGTCGAAAACACTTCGCGGAGAAACCGGCGATGCAAGCCACCTCCGCCAAATACGCCAATAAAATGGAGGAGTGCTTGGCCAACAAGCGGCAGCGCTCAACTGAGCAAGCGAAGGCGGAGGCCCCTGCCAGTAAAAAGCCCCGCCAAAGACCGCAGAACCAGGCACAACCCCTCCCCAAAAAGACAAGTCAGCCCAAGGAATCAGCTAGCGACGTAGCAAAACGGCATCTCACCGTAGCTATCGTCGACAAAAGCGACCCTAACGGCAAGATGACGCCCTAACAGTGGAAGCAAGTCGAGGAGAAGCTGTTCGAGGAAAGTTTTAAATGGATGGAAGATCCAGCAGCGCAACCTGTAGCGTTTTACGGAGCAGGCTGGCTGTATGGAGTCAAAATCCTAAGATGCAAGGACGACCCCACCCTTAAGTGGGTCTCAAGCGTCGTTGCAGACATGGGAAGCCTGTGGGAGAGTGCCCAGCTGGAGGTTGTGGACAGAACCGGCATTCCGTCCGTTCCGAAGGCGAAAGTACTCTTTCCACGGGTCACACCAAAGGAGCAGGCGCTGAAACTTCTACAGTGGCAGAATCCTGATGTGCCAACTGGAGACTGGAAGGTACTACATGTTGCAAAGTTCGACAAAAACGGGCAGCACATGGTCCTCCAGATCAACAAGGAAGCCGAGGATCTGCTCTATCCAAGATTCGGGGTGATGGCATGGGGATTAGGTAGCGTGCACCTACGTCTCAAGAAACGCCACCCCGAGGACTCTAATGAGCACACACTGGAGGCTGGAGAGGTGGAGAACGACCTCGGCATCGACATGATGGTCGAAAAAGCCAGCAGCCTCGATATTACGGGGGCAGTAAAGTCTGCTGAAGAAGACGAGGATGGCGACACAACCTTGCATGCTGACCCATCGGGACCGGAGGATGCGGACACCAATCGGAGACAAGGTCTCCGGACTAAAGTCACAAAACTACAACATCTTTTACCCCACCCCAGTAAGTAGAGCAAGGACTGCCATTCTAGTAAGAAAAGGCATCTATGCGTATTTAATGACTAATTACAGCACGGACGATCTCACTGTTGTGGCCTTGGAGGGTGGCAGGGACGAGCCAATTCTTATGGCGTCCTGCTACATGGCGCATGAGCGAGAGGCACCACCAGCTGAACTCGGAAGACTGACGGCGGAGGCAAGCTACAAGAAGCAACCCCTCGTCATCGGAACGGACGCCAACGCACACCACACTGTGTGGGGCAGCCCGGACATCAACGACAGAGGTGAGTCTCTCTTACATTTTATTATACAAACCAGTCTAAGTGTAGAAAACGTTGGAGACGTACCCACATATGTGGGACCAACCCATGACCCTAGGGAACAGTACTCAGGCGTCAGAATGGAGAGTTCTTGATAAACCCTCCTTCTCCGACCACAAGTACATCCAGTTCAAGATACAATTTGACTATTGTCAAACTAGAAACGGCTATAGGAACCCCCGGAATACCGACTGGGTGAAGTACCTTAAGACAGTGGAATCAAAACTGCCGACGTCAACGCCCATCTGCTCGGTGGAAGATATTGAGAAGTCCGAGAAGACGCTCACTGTCAATCTCATCGAAGCATACAAAACCTCGTGTAGGCTCACAGTTACAAAAAGGAGAACCAGACCCCCCTGGTGGACCACAGAACTGAAAGAGCAGAGGAAGGACGTCCAGGAATGCTTCAAACTCGCCAAAAAAGCGGATGAAGTGATCATCTGGGAGGAGTACAAGATAAGACTTCGCTTATTCAAAAAAAGAAGTAAGGAAGGCAAAGCAACATTCATGGAGAACCTTCTGCTCCAGCATAGAGAATGTCTCGGAAGCAGCCAGACTCAGGAAGCTGCTTTCAAAGCAGCCACCTATGCAGAGTCAACTAAAAACAGACGAAGGTCACTGGACAGAAAGCAGCAAGGAAGCTACATGCGCTCTTCCCGATGCGCACTTCCCGGCTGCACTATAGTTACCGAGCCAGATACGCTTCAGGACTTAAACACTCAACAAACTAACATCCCAACCAACTTAGTCACTCCAGGAAAAATCCGATGGGCGATCGACTCGTTCGCGAGCTACAAGTCCCCCGGTCTGGATGGCATAATTCCCGCCATGCTAAAAACGACTAAAGGTTTAGTCGTACCATGGCTACAGTCCATTTTTGAAGCCTGCCTGGGGTGGGGCTATGTACCTGTGGCCTGGAGGACAGCACGTGTTGTGTTCCTACCCAAAGCGGGGAAATGCAGTCACGTGCAGCCAAAAGACTACAGGCCCATTAGCCTCACTTCATTCCTGCTTAAAACAATCGAAAAATTACTTGATCTCCACATAAGAGAAGGCATGAACCTGACCTTGGAGAACAACCAACACGCATACACGAAAGGGAAATCGGTGGAAACGGCGCTACACTCCCTAGTAGCCACCATCGAGAAAGCAATGTACCATAAAGAGTATGCCTTGGGAGCATTCCTTGACATATCTGGTGCATTCAACAACGTCTCCACGGAGGCGATAATGCGCAGCCTGAGGTGCAGAAGAGTACAAGCCGAGTGGGGTACCACAACCATGACGAAGGAGGCACACGGCGGCACGCCTCAAGGCGGAGTACTGTCACCCCTTCTATGGAACCTTGTGGTTAACGAACTGCTAACAACATTTCGCAGGAAAGCACCCAAGATAACTGCATATGCCGACGACATATGCATAATTATCATCGGAAAATGTCCATCGACTCTCAGCTCAATTATGGACTCTACATTCAAGGAGATACTAAAATGGGCCACAGAAGCCGGACTTAGTATTAATGCGGAGAAGACGGACCTCATTCTCTTTACCAAGAGATACAAGGTACCGCCATGGATTCCACCAAAGATAAATGGAATAACACTAACACCAAAGAATAACGTCAAATACCTTGGAGCAGTAATCGATAGTAAACTGTCATGGAAGGCGAATGTGGAAGAAAAAGTGAAAAAGGCGACCAACGCACTATATGCATCCCAGAAGATGCTGAGTAGCACTTGGGGCCTATCACCAAGTCTGATGCACTGGCTTTTCATTTCAGTAATACGACCGATACTGCTACACGGCATACTGGTATGGTGGCAGGCCACGGAGAAAACCACATACCTAAAGCTGATGGAGAAGACCCAGCGACAGGCACTGGACTGTATTACGGGTGCGCTGAGGTCCACTCCAACCAAAGCATTAGAACACATCTTAGGTGTCTACCCTCTGGACATCCAAGCACGCCTTCTGGCACAAAAGACCGCCCAACGTCTATGTGCGACAGGCACCATTTCGCTACAAAGCTATGGACACAGCATAGTTGGTAGAGAGATCAATAGTAGCACGGACTACATTATCCCAAAGATCAACCCAATATGCACATCTGCACTATTGGGACCAGAAGACTGGCGTACAGGACTGGCCCAAGAAGCAACGCACCTCTTTACAGACGGCTCAAAGATGGACCTAGGAGTCGGAGCCGCCGTATACTGTGCAGAGCCAGAAATAAAGCTCTCATACAAACTGCCAAACCACTGCACCATATTCCAGGCGGAAGTCTTCGCAATAAGGAAAGCAGCGGAGTTGGCGGAAATTCCCGCTCCATACAACCAAATAAATATCTACGTGGACGGCCAAGCGGCTATCAAGGCAATGCAAGGACACTCCATCAACTCCAGAAATGTCCTGGCGAGCAGGGAAGCGCTAGATTCCCTCAGCATTTCCAGAAAGGTGCAAATCTACTGGATTCCCAGCCACCGGGGCATCGACGGAAACGAGATGGCAGACAGTCTTGCAAAAGCCGGAGTCGTACTCGGCCAAGAAGAAACACTAAACATACCTATCTCCATACAGACGCTTCATAGCAAGATGGAAGAGATAGCAGAGAAAAAAGCGGAGGTAAGGTGGGAAAACACCAGCGGATGCACAATCTCTAAAATTATGTGCAAGACAAGAGACAAAAAACTTACGCACTATCTGCTACAGCTCCAGAGAAGAGACTGTAGACTGCTCATTGGCATACTAACGGGACACTGCCTAGCAGCCGCTCATGCGATAAAGCTAGGCATAACAACAGAGGACACCTGCAGGAAATGTATGGAACCTGGAGTCGCAGAAACTCTAGAACACCTAATTTGCAGCTGCCCAGCAATTGCCACGACAAGATTACAAATTCTGCACACCCCACGGTTCTCTTCTTTGGAGGAAGCGGCCAAGAGACCCCCAAAACAGTTATTGGCATTTGCCAAAACGACAAGAATCCTCCTGGACTTCTAAGACAAACGTACCCAAATAATCACCCGGCCGCATTAAGGACCCTAAGGTCTATGTGTGACCCCATCTGGGGTCAGCCGGAACTACCTACCTACCTAGCCCCTATTTGTATACACGCTGTGGTAACACGTAAAGTCGGGGCATCTTATTACCAATTAGCCAATGATACGGGCAAGAACATAGGTGTATATCATCTAAAAGATATACAGACTAAAGCATAACAAATTATCGACTTTTTCAGTTAAAGCCGTAGTAGTAATTACTAGACGTCTTCAACTGCGCTGTAGTGGCCAAAGATTAAGGTAAAGATATTCTTAAATGTAAGCACTCATACTGTCTGCTCGCTCTATAAATGGTAGTAGAAATAGTAGGGCATTAGCAAACGCAGCGAAAAAGCGTGAGTATTAAATTCCAAAGTTAAGCTCATCATATTGCACTCCAATTAGAATTTGACTCAAAAGTCAAATTACCAACTGTTCTTGCCATGAGATTGAGTGATTATCAGCCGGATCATCCGATAATGCCCTTGGTATCTGACGCCTACGCACGCGGTATCCTGCTTTCAAAGCAGCCACCTATGCAGAGTCAACTAAAAACAGACGAAGGTCACTGGACAGAAAGCAGCAAGGAAGCTACATGCGCTCTTCTCGATGCGCACTTCCCGGGCTGCACTATAGTCACCGAGCCAGATACGCTTCAGGACTTAAACACTCAACAAACTAACATCCCAACCAACTTAGTCACTCCAGGAAAAATCCGATGGGCGATCGACTCGTTCGCGAGCTACAAGTCCCCCGGTCTGGATGGCATAATTCCCGCCATGCTAAAAACGACTAAAGGTTTAGTCGTACCATGGCTACAGTCCATTTTTGAAGCCTGCCTGGGGTGGGGCTATGTACCTGTAGCCTGGAGGACAGCACGTGTTGTGTTCCTACCCAAAGCGGGGAAATGCAGTCACGTGCAGCCAAAAGACTACAGGCCCATTAGCCTCACTTCATTCCTGCTTAAAACAATGGACAAATTACTTGATCTCCACATAAGAGAAGGCATGAACCTGACCTTGGAGAACAACCAACACGCATACACGAAAGGGAAATCGGTGGAAACAGCGCTACACTCCCTAGTAGCCACCATCGAGAAAGCAATGTACCATAAAGAGTATGCCTTGGGAGCATTCCTTGACATATCTGGTGCATTCAACAACGTCTCCACGGAGGCTATAATGCGCAGCCTAAGAGCTGTATCAATACATAAGGCTTTGAACTCGTGGATATACAACCTGCTGAGCTGCAAAATAGTACAAGCCGAGTGGGGTACCACAACCATGACGAAGGAGGCACACGGCGGCACGCCTCAAGGCGGAGTACTGTCACCCCTTCTATGGAACCTTGTGGTTAACGAACTGCTAACAACATTTCGCAGGAAAGCATCCAAGATAACTGCATATGCCGACGACATATGCATAATTATCATCGGAAAATGTCCATCGACTCTTAGCTCAATTATGGACTCTACACTCAAAGAGATACTAAAATGGGCCACAGAAGCCGGACTTAGTATTAATGCGGAGAAGACGGACCTCAATCTCTTTACCAAGAGATACAAGGTACCGCCATGGATTCCACCAAAGATAAATGGAATAACACTAACACCAAAGAATAACGTCAAATACCTTGGAGCAGTAATCGATAGTAAACTGTCATGGAAGGCGAATGTGGAAGAAAGAGTGAAAAAGGCGACCAACGCACTATATGCATCCCAGAAGATTCTGAGTAGCACTTGGGGCCTATCACCAAGTCTGATGCACTGGCTTTTCATTTCAGTAATACGACCGATACTGCTACACGGCATACTGGACATCCAAGCACGCCTTCTGGCACAAAAGACCGCCCAACGTCTATGTGCGACAGGCACCATTTCGCTACAAAGCTATGGACACAGCATAGTTGGTAGAGAGATCAATAGTAGCACGGACTACATTATCCCAAAGATCAACCCAATATGCACATCTGCACTATTGGGACCAGAAGACTGGCGTACAGGACTGGCCCAAGAAGCAACGCACCTCTTTACAGACGGCTCAAAGATGGACCTAGGAGTCGGAGCCGCCGTATACTGTGCAGAGCCAGAAATAAAGCTCTCATACAAACTGCCAAACCACTGCACCATATTCCAGGCGGAAGTCTTCGCAATAAGGAAAGCAGCGGAGTTGGCGGAAATTCCCGCTCCATACAACCAAATAAATATCTACGTGGACGGCCAAGCGGCTATCAAGGCAATGCAAGGACACTCCATCAACTCCAGAAATGTCCTGGCGAGCAGGGAAGCGCTAGATTCCCTCAGCATTTCCAGAAAGGTGCAAATCTACTGGATTCCCAGCCACCGGGGCATCGACGGAAACGAGATGGCAGACAGTCTTGCAAAAGCCGGAGTCGTACTCGGCCAAGAAGAAACACTAAACATACCTATCTCCATACAGACGCTTCATAGCAAGATGGAAGAGATAGCAGAGAAAAAAGCGGAGGTAAGGTGGGAAAACACCAGCGGATGCAGAATCTCTAAAATTATGTGCAAGACAAGAGACCAAAAACTTACGCACTATCTGCTACAGCCCCAGAGAAGAGACTGTAGACTGCTCATTGGCATACTAACGGGACACTGCCTAGCAGCCGCTCATGCGATAAAGCTAGGCATAACAACAGAGGACACCTGCAGGAAATGTATGGAACCTGGAGTCGCAGAAACTCTAGAACACCTAATTTGCAGCTGCCCAGCAATTGCCACGACAAGATTACAAATTCTGCACACCCCACGGTTCTCTTCTTTGGAGGAAGCGGCCAAGAGACCCCCAAAACAGTTATTGGCATTTGCCAAAACGACAAGAATCCTCCTGGACTTCTAAGACAAACGTACCCAAATAATCACCCGGCCTCATTAAGGACCCTAAGGTCTATGTGTGACCCCATCTGGGGTCAGCCGGAACTACCTACCTACCTAGCCCCTATTTGTATACCCGCTGTGGTAACACGTAAAGTCGGGGCATCTTATTACCAATTAGCCAATGATACGGGCAAGAACATAGGTGTATATCATCTAAAAGATATACAGACTAAAGCATAACAAATTATCGACTTTTTCAGTTGCACATAATTTTAGAGATTGTGCATCCGCTGGTGTTTTCCCACCTTACCTCCGCTTTTTTCTCTGCTATCTCTTCCATCTTGCTATGAAGCGTCTGTATGGAGATAGGTATGTTTAGTGTTTCTTCTTGGCCGAGTACGACTCCGGCTTTTGCAAGACTGTCTGCCATCTCGTTTCCGTCGATGCCCCGGTGGCTGGGAATCCAGTAGATTTGCACCTTTCTGGAAATGCTGAGGGAATCTAGCGCTTCCCTGCTCGCCAGGACATTTCTGGAGTTGATGGAGTGTCCTTGCATTGCCTTCTTGGGCCAGTCCTGTACGCCAGTCTTCTGGTCCCAATAGTGCAGATGTGCATATTGGGTTGATCTTTGGGATAATGTAGTCCGTGCTACTATTGATCTCTCTACCAACTATGCTGTGTCCATAGCTTTGTAGCGAAATGGTGCCTGTCGCACATAGACGTTGGGCGGTCTTTTGTGCCAGAAGGCGTGCTTGGATGTCCAGAGGGTTGACACCTAAGATGTGTTCTAATGCTTTGGTTGGAGTGGACCTCAGCGCACCCGTAATACAGTCCAGTGCCTGTCGCTGGGTCTTCTCCATCAGCTTTAGGTATGTGGTTTTCTCCGTGGCCTGCCACCATACCAGTATGCCGTGTAGCAGTATCGGTCGTATTACTGAAATGAAAAGCCAGTGCATCAGACTTGGTGATAGGCCCCAAGTGCTACTCAGCATCTTCTGGGATGCATATAGTGCGTTGGTCGCCTTTTTCACTCTTTCTTCCACATTCGCCTTCCATGACAGTTTACTATCGATTACTGCTCCAAGGTATTCGACGTTATTCTTTGGTGTTAGTGTTATTCCATTTATCTTTGGTGGAATCCATGGCGGTACCTTGTATCTCTTGGTAAAGAGAATGAGGTCCGTCTTCTCCGCATTAATACTAAGTCCGGCTTCTGTGGCCCATTTTAGTATCTCCTTGAGTGTAGAGTCCATAATTGAGCTGAGAGTCGATGGACATTTTCCGATGATAATTATGCATATGTCGTCGGCATATGCAGTTATCTTGGGTGCTTTCCTGCGAAATGTTGTTAGCAGTTCGTTAACCACAAGGTTCCATAGAAGGGGTGACAGTACTCCGCCTTGAGGCGTGCCGCCGTGTGCCTCCTTCGTCATGGTTGTGGTACCCCACTCGGCTTGTACTATTCTGCAGCTCAGCAGGTTGTATATCCACGAGTTCAAAGCCTTATGTATTGATACAGCTCTTAGGCTGCGCATTATAGCCTCCGTGGAGACGTTGTTGAATGCACCAGATATGTCAAGGAATGCTCCCAAGGCATACTCTTTATGGTACATTGCTTTCTCGATGGTGGCTACTAGGGAGTGTAGCGCTGTTTCCACCGAATTCCCTTTCGTGTATGCGTGTTGGTTGTTCTCCAAGGTCAGGTTCATGCCTTCTCTTATGTGGAGATCAAGTAATTTGTCCATTGTTTTAAGCAGGAATGAAGTGAGGCTAATGGGCCTGTAGTCTTTTGGCTGCACGTGACTGCATTTCCCCGCTTTGGGTGGGAACACAACACGTGCTGTCCTCCAGGCCACAGGTACATAGCCCCACCCCAGGCAGGCTTCAAAAATGGACTGTAGCCATGGTACGACTAAACCTTTAGTCGTTTTTAGCATGGCGGGAATTATGCCATCCAGACCGGGGGACTTGTAGCTCGCGAACGAGTCGATCGCCCATCGGATTTTTCCTGGAGTGACTAAGTTGGTTGGGATGTTAGTTTGTTGAGTGTTTAAGTCCTGAAGCGTATCTGGCTCGGTGACTATAGTGCAGCCCGGGAAGTGCGCATCGAGAAGAGCGCATGTAGCTTCCTTGCTGCTTTCTGTCCAGTGACCTTCGTCTGTTTTTAGTTGACTCTGCATAGGTGGCTGCTTTGAAAGCAGGATACCGCGTGCGTAGGCGTCAGATACCAAGGGCATTATCGGATGATCCGGCTGATAATCACTCAATCTCATGGCAAGAACAGTTGGTAATTTGACTTTTGAGTCAAATTCTAATTGGAGTGCAATATGATGAGCTTAACTTTGGAATTTAATACTCACGCTTTTTCGCTGCGTTTGCTAATGCCCTACTATTTCTACTACCATTTATAGAGCGAGCAGACAGTATGAGTGCTTACATTTAAGAATATCTGATAATGCCCTTGGGATCTGACGCCTACGCACGCGGAATCCTATGTCTGCCATTGGTGTGAGCAGAACAGAGATAGTCTAGTTAGAAAAGCTCAAGTCTGGTTAGCCCTTGCTGCAGTGAATAAGTTCTGAGTGATTTAGCTTAAGATTTTGGTTGGAGCTAAGCGAACGTGTCGCTCAAGGCCCACAAATAAAAGCAATTACATTACGTACATGTGCCACGTTGATAATTTTAAAGTGAAAACTCTCTACCTTTTCCTGGTTCGTAATCAATATAACTGTGTTTACCGCTCTTAGGAATACTTGCAAGGAGGTATATCTTGCTTTTACTTGTGTTTTGTGCTGAGTGGTTAAATATTGAATTTCTTTAATATAGCCAGTGTTGGGGTCTCGGTTCCATCAGCCAACCCGACCCCACCCAACCTTTTCTGTACTTGACGGGATCTCTTTCTACCCATTTGGGCCGATTGATCATGAGCCAATTCATTGGGATCAGAAAGTGGATAAAATTTCGGCCCCTGGCGGCCACCGCCAACAACCAGCAGCCAGTGGGAGTTGGAGTTGGAGTTACATAATCATCCAGAGACCCAAACGGTTCTCGGCGAGGCTCATCAGTATCCATCTCTAAACCATCTACGATATCCAAATCTACCAATTAGCCTTATGATCTGAGTGAAGAGTACCCATTGAGCCAAGAAAGACTATATTATGGCCGTCTAGTTAAAGCCGCACCAAACTGTAATTTTTCTTTGCTTTACAATCCTGTTCGAACTATAAAATATTTACGATGGATATATTAAGCCATTTATGAAATTAGTTCAGATAGCTAATAGGAAGTGTTTGGATATCGAAAGGGTATGAACTTGAAATTAAAGTCCTTATTAGTCATAATGTTGTATCGATGTATGCAACCTTTATTCGCAGCAACACTTGCCTGCGTCGTCTCTGAGCTCACCGACTACGAGGAGTAAGTTCTTCGTAAACAATGCTGTTAGTTTCTTTAAAAAACCTAATCAACCATACATCCATTAAGCATTAGTATTATTAACCCTTTCCATAATGTGTTTTGGGACAAGGCAATTGAAAAGCGCCTAATGTTACATTTGAATACCTCGTTCGAGCACCCAAAACCATTCCTTCAAATAGAGTTATCAACCTTGTATAATATTATCACTTATTTTGAAGTTAGTCTGAAAATGTTTGTATACTTTGAATTCACACTGTATCAAGTAAATGAAATCTTGTAATTATTCTACCTGATCATGTTCTAATTTATTAATTTTCGCCCTTAGTAAAGCATGGGAGGTGCGGTCACAACATGAAAGTCTAGTAACGAGTTGTAAAAGGGCGCAACAGCCTTGATCGGGCTGATTTGCGCAGGTAGGGTGGGTAGAGACATGGGGGCTTATTAACACCAAAGTCCCTGAACACGACTAAACTTAGTTGATATCCCTATACTCCGTCAGAAACATAATTCATGCTTTTGTTTTTACCCCGTTCATAATTTTCAATACTATTTATCTTAAAAATGTGCACTTAAATATTATGCTTGTGTGCGTTAGAGTATGCTAAGAGAAGGAAAGTAGAAAGGACCCCCCACACATACCGGCGAGCTAGCAAGAGCATAGCTAGAAGTGCACGTATCGAAACCCCTTTATACTCAGCTAGTCGAACATCATCTAGACTCCTGCGTCAGCACACTACACGTGCTAGGGCCTTCATTTTAACGATGCCAGGGTGAGCTGCATGCAGAGCTTTTAAGATGGTTGGCCTCGCTTGAGGGGGTATGACGTCACGGTTTTCCCATACTAAGACTCCTCTATTTGCCGATAGTTCCTCACGACGCATATAGTGTCAGGCCATCCCCTTAACACCCAGCTCAATACTTTAGAGAGCGTTGAATCCCTGGAAGTTGGTGATGATAAAAGATGCGCATTTATGTTGGGCGTTGCAGCTAGCTCAATCATAAGGACCTCTTCGGTATGTACAGCCCCTTCTTCAGTTGATATTGGGCAACGACTTAGGAAGTCCGCGTTGCCCATTTTCCTTCCCTCACGATAATCGATGTTGAAGTTGTAAGCTGAGGAATATTGAACGTGTGAGCATTATGTTTGATATTACGTTTGGAACTGGTTTTGAACTTGTGAAAATGCCCAACAACGGACGATGCTCGGTGACAAGCGTGAAGGAACGTCCATACAAATAATTTTGGAATTTTTTAACTCCAGCAACTAATGCGACTGCTTCCCTGTCGATTTGTGCGTATTTCGTTCCGATTTGGAGAGAGTCCGTGAGTAAAATGCATCTGGTTTTTCAGATCTGTCTGAAAGTTTGTGGCTAAGGACCGCTCCTAGAACATATGGGGATGCTTCACATGTTAGCACTAATGGTAACTGGCCATCGTAGTGGACTAACAGATTGTCGGAAGTGATGAGCTCTTTTAATGCCGAAAAGGCATTTGCGTGTTGTCGCTTTCACGTCCAAGTGGCGCTCTTATCTAATAGGCGGTGTAGCAGCTCGGCAAATGTTGCTTTATTAGGCAGAAACGCATGATAAAAGTTTATTAATCCAAGGAAAGCTTGTAATTATTTTTTATCTTTCGGTGTAGGTGCGTGGCGAATGGCTTTAATTTTTTCGCTTGAGGGCCGAATTCCCAATGCGTCGATTTTAAAACCCAGGAACTCAATGGATGATTCGCCAAACTGACATTTGTCTTTGCGCAATCGCAGTCCTGATTTTTCGAAACGCGTAAAGACCTCGATCAGCCGCTCGGCAAGCTCTTGCTTGATTTTCCCATAATCTCTATATCGTCAATATCCATATATTGACACTCCACACTCCTGAAATACCACTCAAAATATTTTCTTTGTAGCTTTGGAAAATTCCCGGAGCCGACAATATGCCAAATTGCAGCCTGTTGACTTTAAATGCGCCCATGTGTGTGATTATTGTTTGTAGCATAGCTGATTGCTGATCCACAATTAGTTGCTGATATGCTTAAGCCAGGTCGATTTTTGCGATATTCAAAAAATTTTATGGCTATCCGGCTTAATAGCTTTGATTAATGTTGATTTGTAATCGCCACAAATCCGGACCATGCCGTCCTTTTTAATAACTGGTATGATCGGAGTTGCCCATTCTGAATATTCGACGCTTTCCAAAATGCCCTGGTCCTTGATGGCGAATGGTAAACGCCGTGGTGGCAGGCGAACTGGTGCGACTGCTGAATCTATGTGCCGTGATACCGGTGGCCCAGTTAACTGTCCAAGCTCAGGGTTAAACAAATGTTGGAATTTGTTAAGAACTGATTCAATATTTGTTCCGTTTGAAATAGAAAATATTCCTTCAATTCGTATGCCGAGTTTACCAGTTACATCCGAGTAAATTCGCGACGCCCCCGGACACAACAACAAGGGGTAGGTTCTCGATTTTTCGATGATTGTGTTGAATAGATACGTCGACGACTCCCTTCACTGGGATCGGATTCCTCTGGTAGTCGTTAAGATCCAAATCGCATTTGGAGAGATCTTGCCTTCCTTTAGGCCAGATGTAACAAAACGTTGATTCCTTCGTAATGGTCACAGTCGACCCCGAGTCCACCTCAAATAAGCAGATGCGACCGTTGATAACGATTTATATTGACTTCTTTTGACATACTTGCGGCAGTATGCGATGAACAGCAGATTCTTCTCGAGATGATCTGTACTGTTCAGCACCTTTGCGTGCGTTCCTAGGGTTTGTCGTTGAGGCGCTGTCCCCTGACGTGTTGGAGCGGCGACAGACGTGCTGTAGATGGCTCTTAAGGCCACAAGAATGGCAAACAGTCTCTCGATGGGGGCACTGTTTCCTTAGGTGATGACCTCCGCAGCCGGCACAGGCTAGTTGGCTGCTGCTGCGGTTACGTTGATATTGGCGAGAGCGACCCGCTGAGACACCATGTATAGAGTCGCCATGTATGGAGCCCGCTTCATTCGATTGTCTCATGGCCGCTACACTATCTGCTGCGGCTTCGCTGGTCGTAGAACGCTCGACGACTCGTCGCAATGCTAGGGCCTCCTCCGCCAGGAAACTTCTCTGTAGATTTTCGTCCCTCATGCCACACACGAAGCGATCGCGCAGCATACGGTCCAATGTCATCCCAAAGTTGGAATTCTTAGCTAATGCGCGCAGCGCTGCCACGAAGTTGCTTGCAGACTCGTCTGGCTGCTGATCACGCTTGTGAAAATGGTAGAACGATGCGATTTCGGAAGGACGTGGGGACAAGTCGCTAACCTTTGTGGGTGAGGCCAATGATGTTAAGAGGTAATAAAGCTGCGCGCCGGCCAGCGTTAGAAGGCGGCTTGCCTTTTTCCGCTCTTCTTCTTTAACCAGCAGGAATAAGTTGAAGCGTTCCAAATACGATGTCCATTTGTGTGGATGAGCCAAGTCGAAGGGTTCCAGGCTAACAAGTCCAGCCATTGAAACTTGTTGCGTAATGATGTCGTTCACTAATAGATTTTCTGTAGAGCTATGTAAGTTACTCGTTCACTAATAGATTTTCTGTAGAGCTATGTAAGTTACATGTGTCTGCATCTGCACATGTATTTTCGTTCTTTGCGGCACTTCCACGCTGATTCGCTAATTCCGCTCGACGCAGTAGCGCTGTTTTTTCCATCCTTTTTGACGATTTTACCGCAACTCGAATTCTTGTCGCTGTCAGCGTCTTCTATGTGATTTTAATTTTTCTCGCAAACTTTAATTATTTTATTTGAATCCCTTCCTCGTCGCCAGTTTTAAATATGCGAGAGATCATTTATTTAATAATAGTATGAAGTATATAATGGAGTAAGGCTACAATATAACAAATGTGGGTTCATCGTTTGTATGTCGTTCTGTGAGATGGTGCCCGCGGTTCTATCCACGATGACGATTACTGACCAACTGACTAGACGAACAGAGAGCGAGGGGAATAACATATGTTGAGTTTTTACAATGCACTGTTCGTTACATACACAACAGTGTGTCTAATACTAAGGGTAAAATTATGATAGTTAGCGAATGTTAACGTATACGTAGGAGAAAGAGTGCCACACAAGGGTTAAGAGTGCGGCGAATTGGGGCTTCGTGAGCTGAAGGCGAAGTGGAGACCGGAGAACGGCGTACCGTTGCGGGGCGCACCAGAGCGGAGAGAGTTCCCGTTGGTTGGGAGCTCCGGGAAGAGATAGCAAGAGTACGAACTTGTGTGGTCGCACTTACACCAACGGAGGCTGGGGCCAGTGACAGTGAAAATTTCCATTGGGCTGGCCACGCATGGCAACAACGGGACTTAGGAAGCTGATACAATCCATGCGCATGGCAACAATGGAAATTGGGAGACCAAGGCGAAACCGAGCCGCAGCCGAGCCAGGTCTGGAAAGCCGTATAAATGGGGACACGCGGCTGGGGACAAAAACATTCCTTGAGAGTTAGAGTCAGAGTGCGAGTCGTTTTAACCCGAGTGTCAGTATCCAGTGTGCGGTTCTAAGCGAGTGCGAAACAACCAACTCGAGTGGAAGCAAGCAGATTAACATCGAGGGAATACCACAAGGAGCCAAGGAGCATCACGGCGAGTGCAGAGTGAGTGCTTGAACGAAGGGTCGGCAAATCCGTGAGTATCGACCAGTGAGCCAAACGAATCGTTCTGCCAGCGGGAAAACAGTGCAAGCTCCACCCAGGCCAAGAGAAACCTAGAATGCTATCGGAAAGCAGCTGTGCGGTTTCGTTAACGGGAGCCTGTGCCTGTGTCAGGGCGAATCGTGGTGCCAGCGGTGTCCCTAGTCATACTAGGCAAGTTCGTCGGAGTATAGTTAAGGCTCAGACGAAGCCAATATAGCGTATAAGCCAGTAGTCTCAGTCCTAGTCGTGTTAGCTACCTGAGATTGTCAAATAGGATTTTAAGACCAATAAACCGGCTAGAAACGAAACTATAACTGTCTTCTAATTTCCATACCAACTCCATACTCATAAATTTGTTGGAGCGATCCACGACTGCCCTGAGCGGAAGCCGGCATACAAAAGGTTCGTTACAACTGGCGCCCAACGTGGGGGATAAATAGTTTAAGAAAAATAACAAATAAATATAGTATTCAAAATTTGATTTAACGGAAACGAAGTAATAAATACCTTTATTGCATTTAATCGTTTTTAATTCAAGTCAAGTGACTGGAAAAAAAGTAAAGAAATATATTATTTAAGATTACTAAAATAATAATAAATAAATATGCTATTTAAAATTCCTAAACCAAAAAAAAAGGAAAAAAAAATATAATTTAAATATGATTACGTATAGAAGTAACAAATAAATTTATAATTGAAATTCGAATTTGATTGTTGTTGCTGTGGGTTTGATGGCCGTCGTGCTTCATGCAAAATAAAAATACTTTTATTTCACATTTTCCTCCTACGCGTTTCGGTGCATTTTGCGCCTTCCTCAGGGAGCCTGCATTTTATTTTTTCATTAAAACACAAATAAACATTAACATAACATTTCATACATACATTCATTACAATTTTTTCCTAACACCATAATTTATCTCCATCCAGTTTTTTATATATTGTTTTATGTCGTCCCATTATATTTGTTTTGTGTTCTAAATTGTTTAGTTTGTTTGTTATCAGCGATCGCCGCCGCGTACATGTAGTTGATTTGTTCTATGTCTTCTTTGTGGTTTACTGCTCGCTCTCCCCGTTGTTGTATGCGAATTACCGGAAAAAAATTAATATTTTTAAATCAGAATATTACCACAATTCACTTTCCACCCCTTTGGGTCAGCCGAGGGTTAAACACGGCGAATATGAATCCGATCCAGCATAACGGTGCGGTCGATGGGTGGGTCTGTGTGGTCCACCTCGTTCAGATCTCCGTCCCAAGCCTCAGTGGACACGGAGGTGGAAGAGGAGAGGGCGACGGAGGCCAGGGAGGAGCCGCCCGTATCGGAGGCGTACGTGCAAGCAAAGCCGCCCCCCGCGTAGATCCCTACATCATCGTCATCTTAGACGGCGAGGAGAAGGAGCCGCCGTTTCCAGAGGAGGAACCCGTGGTGACTCGACACAAGCGGTCCATGTAATATTGGTGATATGGAGCACCTAGTCGAACAAGTTAAACGTGCAGCTGAATCAATGCATCCCAAAGCTCCTATAGAGAACCATGGTATTACGCTCAGTGCGTGGAATACAGAAATCATCTTTTGTCCATTTACAGAATCTGCGAAGAAACTATAGCACTGACACAGGAGCCAAATACAGAGTCACTGCCAATAGTTATAAAGCCAAATCCTATCATAATTTGGAAGTGGAACTCAGTTGTATACAGGATAGCAAGATCTTCTGGACTTTGGTTAAAAGGATAAATGGTTTCAAATATATTAACAGAATCGGAGTAGATGCGACAATCATTGAAAAACATTTTAAAAGTCTCCTAAAGGCGCAAGACTAAAGACAAGACTTTCAGATAAGTTTTGCGATGCCTTGTACTTTAACAAATGAGTTGAACGCGCCCTTCACAGTTCAAGAGATCCATAGCTCAATGGCCAGCTTAAGGGGAGGTTTTAGTCAAAATCGACCAAAAAAAATTATTTTTTTTTTATTGCTTTATTTTCATCCTTACGGTCTTAAAAATGTGTAGGCAAAAGGATATTTCCCTATCTAATTGATTTTACGAGTTATAGCCTATAGACGAGAGAGCGCGTCGGCCGAAAAACAGATCAAACTTTAAACGCGTTTTTCTCGAAACACCTTTTTTTTGCGCGCGGGGCGTGATTCCGCTTCAACGACTACACCGCGCACACTGTCCACCGCCGCGCACGACCGCCGTCAGTGAGAGCTGGAGCTGACATTTTGTATTATTTTTACTGAAAAAAATTTTGTAAACTTTTTAAAATATAGACAAATAAATGCCACAAAAGTTTTATAAAAAAAATACGTATGTACTCTCTAAGAAAAATCATGAAATTACGCACATTTTCGGGCCTCTTGACTAGAACCTCCCCTTAAAGGACAACAAAGCGCCTGGTTAAGATAGGATTTCTACAAAATTTTATAAGTTTATAAAAAATTTTATAAAAACACTAAACTTCGTTGAGCAATTAACGCATGCATATAATTATAATTTCAGCACATGGGAAACTCCGGTGGCTTTTAAAACAAGCTTAATTTTTCCTATGAAAATCCTTGCTGGAGCGCTTCACCGGAGAATTTCGTATTGGGTTGAATGTGAAAACATTCTCAGCAAATTTCATTCAATTTTAGGCTGCCTGTAACACAGTATGTCGACAAAGTCTTTTTTATAAACTGAGTAATTTGGGGAAGTCTACAAAGGTACGAAACTTCATATAACTCTTGTATGCAGATAACGTTGCTTCGGTCTGGGACGGAAGTAAAATATCAAACTAAAACAGGTGTCAAACAGGGCTGCATCCTCAGCCCGCTCCTGTTCTCTCTCTATCTATCTATCGATGATATATCGGAAATTATACCTGGTGGCGTCATTATGGGCAACAAATGAAAGAAAGAAGACCTTGATGTATGCTGACGATATTTGCATTCTCTCCAATTTACCTCATGTCCTACAGGAAATGATTGATGTACTAAACAACTATTGTCAGTTGTGGAATCTGCAATTAAATACAGCAAAGTCTAAGATAATGGTTGTACGTAGATCCAGAGGCAGATGCATGAACGCAGAAAAGTGGACTCTAAATGGAAACGAATTAGAAAAGGTTACGTCCTATAAATACTTGGACGTCATCTAAACCCAAAACTTAACGTTTACCACACATGTAAATGGTAAACTAAAGGATGCTAAGAGGGCGATAAACTTCACCTGGAAAAGTCTGCTAAGCAAGACGAATGTAAGACCCAGCTGCAAGTACAAAGTTTTTCAAGCAACGGTATCAGAAATCATGTGTTATGCGGCTGAAATATGGGGATACGTACTGTTTCAATATGTTGAACGCCTGTTAACCTTTTTTGTAAAATAGCTGTTTAAACTACCGCAAAACACACCGAGCTATGCCATATACATAGAAACTTTGCTTCCAATACTATTCACATACATTCTGAGGCGTCGTTTTACGTATATCTTAAAATTTATGCAAACGCCAGATTGTAGACTTCCCGAAATAGTTTCCAAACACCTCTCAAACGAAAGGTCTCAGTTTTTTGAGAATTGGATCTCCACCTCCAATGCATGTGGCTTAGTACTAAACTTAGAAAACATTTTTTATTTGAATTTATTTATTATCCTAACGCTACAAATACAATGTACCTATTTTTGCGTTACTCACGACTGTTTAGTCTAATTTAAATTTATATAAAACTGATCCTATCTTATTACTATACATTGATTGTTTATTTATTTATTACATTTGTGTTTACCTAGTCTTCTACTAATTTTGTCTTCTTTCGACTCCATAAAATAATGTCGGTATTAGGCATGTTTGCAACGGTTAGTTTAAGGTAACGTGGCAGACAATTTCGAGTTAAAGACAGTTGCCTGAGCATACCATAGGTTTTACCTGTTGCCTTTGCTACATGATTACTCCAAGACAGAGTGCTATTGAAATTAATTCCAAGGCTAGTAGCATGATCTACGTACTCAATAGCGGTTCCTCCAATAGTGAGTTAAGCCAGCTGTCCGGTGTCTATTGCTTTCTTGTAAATAATTAGGCATTTGGACTTCAGAGGGTTAAGTCCTAGCCCATTTGCATCAGCCCAGTTGGTTATTGCATCTAATTATACTCTGTACCGTAGGTACACAGAGTATTATAAGTTTGTGCAAAAGTATGTAACTGGCAGAAGGAAGCATCTCCGACCCCATAAAGTATATATATTCTTGATCAGCATCAACAGCCGAGTCGATATATCCATGTCCGTCTGTTCGTCCGTCCGTCCGTCTGTCCGTCTGTCTGTCTGTCTGCCCGTATGAACGCACAGATCTCAGAGATGGTAAGAGATAGAGGTTTGACATGTATGGGACATATGCTTCTTATATCGGCAGGCAGATCAAGTTTATTTTCAATTTTGGCCACGCCCCCTCCCGCCCCCGCAATTTAGAAAAAAACGTTCGATCTCCCACAGTTTTGAAGATAGATGGCTTGTTCCTTCTGGACATATTTAGTTATTAGGATAACTTATCGATCCGCCAAAGAAATGAAAAAGATCAGATGAACGGTTTTCGAGTTATGATCAAAAGACAAATTTTCTTGGTACAGAGTATGTTATAGTCGGGCTTGACCGACTTTCTTTCTTGTTTACTATTACATACACTTACACAAGTATTAATCTCCCGTAAAGGACCACTAACATCACAATTTGACAGAATATAAGGAAGGTCATTTATATAAATAGGGAACAGAAAAGGACCTAACACCGAACCCTGGGGAACGCCTCGCTTAATGGGTACTACATTTGATATAGATTTTGATAAAAATGGCGAGATGGATATGGGTCTGTATTCGCCATTAAATTTAAAAATAGGGAGAATTTTAGCAGTCTTCCACTTGTCAGGAAAAGTCGAGGTCGTGAGAACAGTATTTATAATATGTGTGATTTCACTGGAAAACTTTGATTTGTAGAAGTTGTATTTTGCGTTTCGTATCATTTTAACTATTTGTATACCCTTACAGAGGGTAGATTGAAATTGTCCAGATGTTTGTAACGCTTAGAAGGAAGCATTTTTTTTTTTATGCTTGGTTGGTATTTATTGGATCTTTTTTTTAAAGAGACTAACAACAATTTATCAAATCTTAATCTAGAAACTATTTTAAAAAAACTATCCCCTATTGGAGGTAGTTTGTGTTCTACGGCCCTTTAAGTCAGTCGCTGGGCTGGGTTGATGCTTTAGAGGGGAACGGGAGTTAATTAGCCGGTGAAGGCTGTTGGCCTTAAGCTTTATCTGAAGTTTTTTCGAGTCTATGTGTTTGCGCCATGTGAGCCTTCTATCGAGGTGTACACCTAGGTATACAACATCGTTTGATTGCGGGATCAAAGTCGCGTTTAGTGATAGCTGGGGACAGGTGCTTCTGTTGAGTGTGAACGTCACGTGCTTACACTTTTGCTCGTTGATTTTAATACGCCAGTTGGCCAGCCACTCTTCCACGTCGGTAAGATGGCTTGCCAGAAGTCTTGTTGCGGTAATTGGACATCGTGATCTGCTTAATATTGCCGTATCATCAGCAAAAGTACTTATAGTAAGTCGAGAGTCTGTTGGTAAGTCGGCAGTGTATAGTACGTATAGGAAAGGACCAAGAACACTTCCCTGCGATACTCCGGCTCCTATGGTGAACTGTTTTGTTGTGTACTCATTTTGACGAACTGTAAATACTCTGTTACTAACGTAACTTTCTAGGACATTGTGTGTATTTGGTGGAAGCATTGTCTTTATCTTGAATGTAAGACCGTCCAACCATACGCGGTCAAACGCTTGGGCAACATCTAGGAAAATGGCAGAGCAGTATTCGTGGTTTTCAAACGCAGTCCGAATATCTGAAGTTATGCGGTTGACTTGCTCAATAGTCCCGTGTTTAGCTCCTGGTTTATGGATCATTATGATTGTGGACTTTTTCCATTGGGTTGGGATGTATCCACATCACAGTACTGCATTGAAAAGTCTTGAGATATATGTTATGGCAGGACTTGGAAGTTCCATAATCATTTTAGGCGTAATAAGATCATGTCCAGGCGCTTTTCTGGGTTGTAGATCTCCGATAGCATTTTTTATTTCAAGTGAATGATTTTTAATTGGGTCAGCTTGTGCGGCGATGGGAACCAATGGAAGTGCATAGCCATTAGTTGGTGGATTTGGCTGGAAGACATTTCTAAGGTGAAGTGCAAAGACATTTGCCTTCTCTTCGTCACTGCGGGCCCAACTTCCACTCTGGTCCCTTAAAGGCGTGTCTACCTTTGCAGGTGGCTTTATGCTTGCATAAAGTGCCCTATGGAGAGCACCATAGGGGAAATTTGTTGCTTGTAGGCGAAAGTTTTTCTATGTAACGGCTATGGGCTAGCTGCTCTTCCGCTTCGAGTGCTTTGCGAAGTATGCGTTCCGTCAAGTCTCAGACGATTTTTTGACGCAGGCGACCTATGGTGCTGCCATTTTCTTCTTGCACGCCGCTTTTCAGACACCAGTCGGTCTATGTAGCTGTTCGTTAATCTACTATCTTGCTTAGGAGTTATTGTTGTTGTTTGGGGGTTTGAATGACGAGCAGCAGCAGTAATTATAGAGCTTAGGGCTTCTACTGAGTTTTCAATGTATACTTCGCTGTTTATGGTCGGGCTCAGCTCGATGTGACTGCTGATATATTTTTTGTATTTGAGCCAGTTTGTCTTGTGTGAAGTCAGTCTCCGAGGATATTGTCTGATCTGAGGGCACTCCAGAAGGGTGAATATTATTGAAGAATGGTCTGACTGACAAGTCTGCAAGGGCTTCTGCAGTTACCAGGTTTTGTGGAACTTTTCTTGTTATAGCAAAGTCTATAAGATCGGAAATTTTCTTTAGATCTGCTGGTCAGGATGTTGGCCCTCCTGGAGATACATAGTCGAGTTTGTTTGATGCGCGCGTGAGTACGTTGTAGAGTTGCTTCCCCTTGGGATTAGTCAGTCTGGAGCCCCAGTGGGGATGTTTCGAGTTATAGTCACCCGCAGCGAAGAAGCGTTGACCAAGTGTATTAGAGAAATCTAGGAATTGATTTTCTGATATTGTAAATCATAGGGGACAGTAAACCGCAGACAGAGTGATATTGCCTCGTTTAGATTCTACGCAAATCGATGTGGCTTGTAGGTAGGTTTCCGAATATCCCGTTAGTGGATAATGTTTGATGCGGCTTCTGACTAGGATACCAGTTCCGCCATGGGCTTTACCATCTGGCGTGATTCGTGCCGTGAATGCATATCCCGATAATTGAAAATTATATCGGTCCGTCAGATGCGTTTCCGCAAGAAGCATTATGTCGATTTGATTGTCTTGGAGAAATTTGGGATAGCTCCACTTTGTGGAGAGGAATGCCGTTTGCATTCCAGAGTGATACTCTCAGGAGAGCCATTATTTGGGTTGTTGCGAAACGAGCAGTTGAATGAGAAGGCCTTGCATTCTCATATGTTCTTGCATTGCGTTTTGCATATACACCATAAAATCTTTCAGGGTTTGTTGTAACGATAGAAACATGGCTTCTAAGCTACTTTGGCTTGATGGTTGCTCCACATGTTTTGTTGTCAGAGTCGGCTCAGTTCGAGTTTCGTGTGAAATCGTTCCTTGTTTCAAGACGCTTGCGAAAGAAACGCCTTAGGTAGTAGTCGATGGCAAAAGACGATCTCGTAGCTTTTGTGAAGAAGACTACAGGGGTCGATTGCGAGGGTGTATATTAATCCTGCTCTTCAGATCTTTGTACTCGTTTACTTGGCAACCTCTGTAGTTTGCGGTGTGGTTACCTCCACAGTTACTTCATTTTCTGACTGATGGATCCTCCTTGTTTGCGTGGCATGAGGCAGTATTGTGCAGCTCTCCGCATGCATTGCACTGGATTTGTGTGCTTGTGCGGTTCCTCTACAGTTACTCTGCGGTGCAATAAGTAAGGTAATTTGTAAATTGGGAGCACTTCATTTTTGTTAGGAGCTATGTCTTCCGGGCTCAGCTCAACTTTGAAGCGGCTGGGGTTTTTTGTCTCTGTTTATTAAGTTTATTACGGACTTGACCTTAAATCCCTTTTCTTCCAAAGCATAAGCCACTTCCGTTGCAGGTACACTTGCTTCAATACCTTTGATTACAAATTGTAGGCCTTTGCTATTTTTTAGTTGTTAGGTGTAATAGCTTTTATGTTCAGCTCTTAAACATTTTTCGACAGCGCGATAGTCGTCATCGGTGTTAACTTGGAGCTTTGTTTCGCGTATGTTGCCTTGCTGACGGATGTCACATAGAAGTTATTATTGCCTATTAGCGAGACAAGCTTTGTTACTAGGGCCGTACAGCTAGTATCCCTAATGTAGATTGGCGGAGGCTTTGGTATTGCGGCACTTGCAGCTTTTTCTTCAGTCTCAGCGTCAGACTGTTTGGCAAGAATTAGGAACCTATTCCCAGTGAGGGGATCTTGTCCGAAGGTTTATCGCTTGTTTTGTTCAATTTTGGTGTATTACCGCTTTTTTTGTTTTGCGGGCTTAATTTTCGTTTGTTTATTTTTACATACCGATCGATGCCGGTCTGCACATACGAACGGGTGGTGGGTGTTGTGCTCACTTGTGTATGTGTTAGTGGGAGCGCGTGCTGAGTTGACGCTGGTTTCTGCATAGTTGATGTTGTTGAGTTCGTACAGGTTGATTGCGCTGGAGTAAGCGTTACCGTACTTTTTGTTGTATTTGCCGAAAAGTTCATCATCGTGGGCTGAGTAGAGGGGGTGGGGCATTGGGAGCTCCACGTCGCGGTGGTAGTATGAGAGCTTACAGTCGCCGTGCTGGTGGGCTCGGGAGAGACAATTGCAAAATAAGCGTTGTTGCGCTGTTGTTGTTGTTGCATTTGGGCATTGAGTTGGCTCTGACATATGGTGTTGTTGGTGTTCTTTGCAGTTGCATTTGCTGAATTTGTACGCTTAGTCAGTCAATTAATTTAATTTAATTAAATATCAACTTTTAAGTATATTATTGGACAACATGAGCACGAGTGCTTATGAATGTCCATTAAAGTCTGAAAGTTTTTGTTTTAACAACTGATTTTAAAGATTTTACAACGAATAAAACCGGAGCTCGACAAAAACACGTCTTCACACTTCAACCGACAGCGGTTAACCAGCATTTCCTCATTTCCGCATTTCCGACCACATAAAGTATATATATTCTTGATCAGCATGACGAGCTGAGTCGATATAGCCATGTCCATCTGACCGTCTGTACGTCTGTTTCTATGCCATCTACTCCGTCAGTTTTAAAGCTATCGCCACCAAACCTTTCACGAAGTCTTATGGTCCAAATACGCTGCACATTTGTCGGAACCGGCCGGATCGGATGACTATAACATATAGCTGCCATATAAACGATCGGGCGAAAACTAGTTCAGCGAGAAAAACTTTTTTGTTTTTAATGCAAACGTCTCCAACTCCGTGTTTACTAGATATTTAATGCTTCTACATAACTCTGCCAAATTTGGTCAAAATCGGACTTCTATATGGTATAGCTGTAATACAAAAGTTATACACGGTAGATCGATATAACACATAGCCATCACATTCATATAACGTATCACAAGATTCTGAGACAAACCAAGTTTCAGACACACATATAATATCTATATTCGACTTAACAAAAATATGCCTAAACACGTCCATTTTCCTTATCAAACTCTGAACATTTATAAGAACCACGGTTAGTCCATTTCGTTGTTGGCCTAGAATTCTTGTTTTTATGCTCGTAGTGGAACCTCCCAAGTTATCCTCTATTTGAGACATAGACATTACCTAAAGGGAACGCACGCATTAAACCTAACAGAAAGACAAAATTGTACAAACATATAAGCAAAGGGAACGAGATCAGCAAATTAAATATACGCTTATTACTAGTATCAACGCAAATTAAGAAGAGACCCATATAATTGTTGGCGAAATGTATTTGTCAGCTTCGTCTTGCAGAGAGGTTGTATCGGCAGAGCGAGGTGGGGAAGAGGGTGCTGCATCGGAAAAGCGTGGTGGGGGAGAGGTCGCGTTGCGATTCAAGCCCACTAGCTCTTGGATATTGCTTATGCACACGTAGTTATCGCGTCCACTCGCTCGCACATGAACAAGAGAACGTCGTGTTTGGACTGCAGCGAGAATATTGCCCTTCTTCATTCTAATGGCATCTTTAAATATTTCATACTGAGCTTTAGAGAGCTGCTCATTATCGTAGAAGTTTACCGGTGAGTCAAAGGCAACCATGCGGATTCTTAGTTGTTGCTTTGTCTCCCGCCGGTACTGCCAAATGGTCCGCAAAACCAAACTCTTGTCGCGAACGTGCTCCAGATTTACGATGATCACCGGATCCACAATCGTCGACTTTCGCTGTCTCACCCGAAAAATTTCCTTCACCCTGGAGAGCGGTGTGATCTTCAGCGAGAAACAGAGGGTCATTAAAGATGGCCATAAGATTTGCGCCCTCGTTGAATGGGATGCCATGCATCCGGAGATCGGAAGCGACACACTCGCTTGCCTGAGAAGCAAGCCTAGCCTCAAATCTAGCTTCCAGTGGGCTACCTGCTGTTTTAAGGCTTGAGCATATCCATTATTGTTCTCAAGCTCCAGCTTAAGAACTTGTGGCGCCAGCTGATGGAGCTCAGCAGCCATACTGTTCATCCGTTCCTGTAGAACTTCAAGGATACGTTGCTCAGTAGCCTGGATGTTGGACTTTATCAGCTCCGCCTGCTGCTCAAATCTCTGGTCAATGAGTCCGACTCCACCACTCCATGAAAGAAGCATTGGAGGAGCGACCAGACACCAGGTCGATTGCGGCTTTTTCCCGATGACGCTTGGTAGGAGGAGCCATTGTTGTTGTTTTTGGGCTGATAATGAAGTGTTTGTTCAATTGGAGTTTCAGTTGTGTGTGTGTGTCTTTGAAGTGCCTTGTGGGTGTGTTGACGATTGCACTAGTATTTGTTTTGCTTATGTTGTGATTTCTTTAGTTAGTTAGTTTATTATTCTTACTTCCTAGTTCTACAAGGGTTACCTTATATATTAATGCACTAGTCACTACAAATCAGTAACATTGGTACAAGTATTAACCTACTTAAGCCTAAAGTTACATTGTTTTTTTTATATCTTATTTTTTTTTTTATTATTATTATTATTAAATACATTAATTAGTTTTTAAGGAAAGCAAATAGTTTGGCCCTAAATTGCGTGACACTACTAATACTTTTCAGATGTAGGGGGAGTTGGTTCCACAACCTAACAGTGCTTACAAAAAATTGCCGTTCAGAGCTGGCTAGTGTATGTCGAACTGTAATAAGGTTCATGGTTCTAGTTGAGACGGCAAAACTTAATTTGTCATATAAATACGATGGTTGTCTAGTGTATATTATCTTATGTAACAGTAATAGAGATCTATACTCGGTCCAGGTCTTAAAATCTAGGTCATAAATCTGTTTGGCAATGCATGTAATATGGTCAGTTCTTCTCCTATTTTATACATATCTTGCAATGTTATTAAAAGTTACATTAAGTCGTCTATGAGAAGCAGGGTCGCAGTTTCCGAATATTTCTACTCCATAGCATAGCGCAAGTGTCAAGTACGTCTTTGCAACAAGAAGTCTAAGCTTAGTAGGCAAATAACATTTAGTCAATGAAAGCCGCCTCAGCAGTCTGTAGGTCTTTCCAGCTGCTTTCGTCACTTGCTCATTCCAACTCAAAGTGTTATTAAAAGTTATGCCTAGATTTACTACCTGAGAAACATATTTTAAATGGTGCCATCAATATTTAGTTGAGGGAGATCTATGGTACTCAGTGATTTTTTAAATATTACTATGCATTTACATTTTGTTGGATTTAGCGATATTCCGTTACGTTTAGCCCATTCATTAACACTCAACAAGTCACTATTACATACATCTACATCTACACACTCAACTATTTTATTTAACGGACGGCTAACATACATCTGCACATCATCTGCTTACAAGTGGACATTACAATTAGACAACATATAATATCTGGCAGGTCATTGACATATAAGCACTCCTAATAAGATTAGTCACAGTTTTTCTTAAACAATTAAATCTGCGATGATGCTCTTCAGTCTTGCATCTCTTCCATTTTTTGTAAGCTGTGTCCCTTTGTAATATGTAACTGTCTATGTTCTGGTCAAACCACGGATTCTGACTCGGTTTCAATTGTTTTCTGCGCAATGGTACACAGCTTTCAAATAGATTGCTAGTACATAAATTTAGGTGCTCTATTTGAGAGTTAGCATCAGCAAGTCTGTATATTGAGTCCCAGTCATACGTAATAAATTGTTCACTAAGCTGTCTATAATTAATATTCTTGAAATCCCTATACCAAATAAATTCATCACTTTGATGCGGCTTAAAGTCATAAGTCAGGAAAATTAGATCTTTATTTTTATGGTTTTTTTTTCTTCTAAGCGCACAATTTAATCTCAGAGCTTTAGCTGGATTGTAGTAATTGTGTTTATACTGATCTTTGTAATGTTTATGTTTATTAATATTAGATTTAAAACAGAAACTTAAAATAAATTTTCGTAAGCTCAGAAAAGTTGCGCGGTCACCTCGATAACGATAACGAAACGTAATTTTGCATCATGGAGTGAATCGTTTGATCGAATTATAAGTTAAGCTTGGGAAATAGAACGGGAACAGTTTATACAGAAATCTGGTCAATCTGCTGGAAGGCTGACCTACAAGAACTTGTCAAATAACCTGGCACATACCAACTACTTTGTGGACACACTTGGTGTCTACAACATAGGAAACATATTAAAGGCCAGGCCACTATCTCCTGACGAGGGGAGGGGAAGGTGGGTGGTGTTGTCAATATGTTCGTGTCTCTTAAACCTTTGTTCATAAGCAGTATTAAGTTTTTTTCTTTTTGAATGGATTAATCAACAGACGGAAAATAAACCATTGTTGAGATATATTTGTGTTATTGATAGATTCATTTTTTGTAAAGCAAGTTATATTTATTTATTTATATATGTAAACTTATCAATCAATAAAACCCTTACTACTAGTATTTGGTATCGCAATGGGCCCATCTTGGCCTAAGTGAAGGAAAAATTTAGTGTCCCTAGCCATCTCTCTCTCTTGAACTTGGGAGTAAGAAATGTGATTAGTTTAAGATATTGACTAAGATGTAATTGGGTCAGGATTCAATCGAAAAACGCGATCTTGGAAAAGCGGATCGAATATAGCGGGAGGATTGTTAGCTAGGACTCCTCCGCCAAATCCTAGACAGGGTCGTACTACGAAAAGCGCCGGAATGCCCGGGACAAAATTTCTAAAAGAAGATAGCTGGGACGAGAAGTCGCAGCAAATAGATATTCCGTCAGAAATCGCCTCGGAGGTGAGCGTCGCATTGGCGCAAAGTTAGGAGACATATCGCGCTTCCATGGCGTAGTCGGTAAGCCGAACGATGCAGGAAAAAATCAGAAGAGGATTCATGGAGATGATGAAATCCATAAATGATGCTATGTTGCCCTTAAGACAAAGCGCCGAAGCAACTTAGGCCTTGCAGGGAATCAGGAGCTTTCAAAGCGGATGCCGCTCCCAGCAGAGGAGGTCAGACCTGCGTCGAGCGGAGGAGCAATACCAAAAAGGGCCCGACCGGAAATTCGCGAAGTGTTCCCCAATCCAAGGAGACCAGCGCTTTGGAAACCACCTCGAAGAGATGAGTCGCCGTATAGGTATCCGCATGAGTCCGACACCCAGATGACAAATCGAAGAAGCCCGTAACTAAGGGGCGGGCAGGACCAAGGTGGCGACAGCGAGCCTGCGGAGGTGAGAGGAAGCAGGTGGGGCAAGGTGGAGAAGTGGGAGATCTACTTCGATGGAGTCCGAATAAAATGACGGTCGAGGATTTTGTGTTCCGGGTCGAGTTCTTAAAGAGGCAATCTAAATGCTCCTGGAACGAAGTGCTGAACAACTTTTACCACCTTAAAAAAAGGGCAAGCCTCCGAATCATATTGGCTGCACGTAAGTGACGAGCCTGATAACTCGATTTCGTGGGCTGGAAGGGATTTTGAGCCATATGAAAGGGCGAAAGGGTTGAAAATTACTTCCGATCATTGCGAAGGCTGGGAGCGAGATTGGAGACTCCTATAACAGAGCCAATGATGATCCGCGTCATTAAGAAGGGGGCTCAGCGAAGAGATCGCTCAATATGTATACGCGTTACGGCTCCATAAAGTAGAGGAGTTACGCGTGGAGTGCCTGGATGTGGAGGCCAATTTTGGAAGGAACAAATTCCCAGCAAATGGTCGGGTAAACGAGATCGCAGCGAAGCCCGAAAAATTGGACGAAGCAAAGTCGGTGAAGGAAGCATGTATGACAGCCAGACACAGATTGTGCTGCTGGAATTGCGGATAACCAGACCACGGATTCCGCGAATGTCTAGTAGGATTGGGAGAGGATTGGGCAAGACATCGCTCGAGAACCATACGATTCAGCTTGCGGAGGGAGCAGGGCCGGTCGAAGATGGACATTACCCGCTGTCAATAGCGATGCAGGAAGTGGTGCGGGTAGATTTGGATTGGATGCTGGCATTAGGAGTCATCGAGATCAGCGATAGTCAGTGGAGCAACTGCACCACGGTCGTGCGCCGACCGGATAAAAACAGATTCGAGCATAGACGGAATCCTCTCAGGAATAGACCAAACCCTTTACATCTTGAGTGTGCATCTCAAATTCGCGTACTGACAAATTGAACTGGATAACGCCAGCAAACAGTGCACGGCATTTAAAGTGGCCGGAAGGCTTTTGTACCAACTTGCTATGATGCGCTTCGGTTTATGCAGTGCCTCGCAGAGATTATGCAAACTGATGGACAAAGTCATTCCGTCCGAGCTGCGGGCAAATGTCTTCGTCTATTTCAAACGCATTGATGCTTTTGAGGCAGGTAGCGCATCATTTGAAAAGGCAACCTTGACTATAGAAAATCTAACTTCTGTCTTCAAATATCTAAAGTACCAGGTTTTCATTATAGGCG
Organism: Lordiphosa fenestrarum; assembly: GCA_035044985.1. Lineage (NCBI taxonomy): Eukaryota > Metazoa > Arthropoda > Insecta > Diptera > Drosophilidae > Lordiphosa > Lordiphosa fenestrarum. The sequence goes on from JAWNNO010002827.1 coordinate 50,286, forward strand.
GCGGTTCCATTCGTATGGATCCAGTTCGGCTATCCGCCATTCTGAAGATTGCCACTCCAAAGTCCGTTCGAGAATTGAGAAGTGTTCGGGAAGGGCAGTATGGTACCGACGTTTCATTCGCAACTTTTCGTTGTTGTCCGTCCCTTTAACCGACGCCCTCAAAAGACAACAGGAAGGAAGTTCTCCTTATCCGAGGAAGCAGTGCAGGCGGTGTAGAAGCTCAAGGAGGCGCTGACCAGAGCCCCACTGTTGGTACACGCTGACTCCCATGCCGGGGTGGGTGCTGTGCTGTTCCAGCGAGACCCCGACCCCGGCGAGCGCCCGACTGCATAGACACCCGACTGAATAGACACCAATTAAATTATTCAGCAACGGAGAAAGAATGTTTGGCGGCCATTATGGCGGTGTAAAAATGCAGGCCATACATCGAGCTGATGCCGTTCACGGCGATCACAGACCACGCCAGCCTGAAGTGTCTGATGTCCCTCAAGGATGGTCAAAGATGGTCGCTGCAGCTTCAGGCGTTCGTTTTCCAAATCGAGCACCGAAAGGGGGCCGACAACATAGTTGCTGACACTCTATCGCGCTACGTGGAGGAAGTCGACCTGGATCCGCAGAGGCTGTTGGGACTCCAAGCGACAGAATTCGAGTCGGAAGAATATTGTAATCTGCGGGAAGAAATAAACAAAAACGAAAAGTTATTACCAGATTTGCGAGTCGAAGGACGGGCAGTTTATAAAAAGATGGGATTTGAGCGACTTGAGGATCAAGTCGAAGGAACAGTGTGGAAATTGTGGGTGCCTACTTCACTAACGGCCGGGTTAATAGAGCAAGAGCACGTGGACGTCAAGGCCCCGCATGGCGGTATGGCGAAGACGCTCAATCTGCTCCGAACCTTTTTTATTTGCCCAACATGTCCACACAGGTTCGAGAAAACGTCAGGCGATGTCGGCGATGCACTATGAGCGAAATAGCCAATCTAGCGGTTATTAAGTGAATACTTAACTTTTGAATTGCGAAAAATGACTTTTAATTTCGATAGGGAGGACTCCAACTAGTTTATCAATACTAATTATACCCGTTACTCCAAGAGTAAAAAGGGTATACCAAAGTCGTGCAAATGTATGTAACTGGCAGAAAAAAGCAACTCCGACCCCATAAAGTATATATATTCTTGATCAGCATCAATAGTCTAGTCGATATAGCCACGACCGTCTGTCTGTATGAACACCTAGATCTCAGAGACTAGAAGAGCTAGAGCCACCAAATGTTACATGTAGACTAGTATTGTCTGCACGCAGATCAAGTTTGTTTCAAATTTTGGCCACGCCCCCTCCCGCCCTCGCAATAAACAAAGATGAATATCTCCTATATTTTTTAAGATATCGAGCTCAGAATTTGCAGTGTATGTGGCCAATATCTACAATCAATTTTCATAAGGATTGGTTAATAATAATAAAATGGCAGAGTTAAAAAATGTTGCATACTTTCTGAGCCGCATGAAGTTATTGAACACAAATTGCCCTGAGTAACGGGAATTTCGAAGTCGGGCAGGACCGACTTAACCTTACGCTGTCGTTGTTTAACGTTACGATACCTACGTGATCAGCTACTGCTTTCCAAAATACACAAATGAACTAGTGCGAGCACTGAAATTATTTCGCGCCGGTTTGTTAGATGCGCTGATTTACCAAGACAAAACACAAAATCACTATATTCAAAAAGCCAATTGCGGCTTATTATATTAAAAGGGATGTAATTTATAAAAAAAAGTTGTTTTTTGAGGAATGAAAGTAGCTTCATCCGGCTGTATCCGGTCCAGTTTTTTATTTTTCTGTTAGTCTGAATCCTTGTGATCGTCAAATGTCCACTATTTTCTGCGAATACCTGCGTACCCACACACAATCTTGCTTTTTAGATTACATGTCATCGTGTCATTGAAGTATTCGACACTAAAAAATCATGTTTTTGCTAATGTCATTGAAAAATTGGATTTAACTAAAGCGAAGACTCTGTAATGTGCAGGGTGTGGGTGTTTTATTTTGTTTCCTGTACTAAATGTTATGGCCAGGTACAAGGGGTTTTGAAAAAGCGACAAAAATAATATTAATAACACACTATGGCGGAATTTCGGCTGATTCACCTGTAGCTGTGATCTTAGCTAGCTCGCCGGACAGTCGGGGTTCTTCCTACTCTTCCTATTGTGCCATACCCACACATATATAAACAATTTTTTAGGTGCACATAAAGTCCAAAAGGGACTTACCAATAAAGAATGAAAACTAGTCTCAAAAATAAAACTACTTCCAATTCTGTTGATGTATGGTCACTATAAGAGACAATCAGATTTAGGGAATTTAGATGTTGTTTTTCGCTTCTCTCTACCCACCCTACCTAGGCAATGCAACTGAAAGTTGCATTAGGCTATTTTTATGTTTAAACCGTGTTCATATTACCCTCCATAACTTCCCCCAGGCTCTACTCAGGACGAATTATTAGTCACTTAGTTCATGATATTAAAATTTACAATATTTGTTTTATAATTCTCGTTTCTTCATTTCAATGATCATGTTTCAAACAATAAGATAGATATAAATTTTTAAGAGGTAGACTTACATTTAAATATGTGATTTCGCATATATATATAATTGCAATTTTTAAAATAAAGAAAAAGAGCTTGAAATTTGTAAGATTTGGAGGAACCATAGTTATGTTTCATTTAAGTACAATTTTATGATTGATATGGTATACAGAAAAGCTTCTAAGGAATAATAACCCAATTTTTGTATGTTCATACCCTTTTACACACTCCGTAATTCTTGAGCTCAATGACGACGAGAGGTTGGTAGCTGCGGGAACCAAAACATTAAAAGTACAGGGTGCGCCATATAAAGTGTCGGTATGGCAACACTGAATAAATATAAAAACAAACAGCCGATTGCTATATGGTGATCTTGTTCCCAAACAAACAGTCAGTTTTTGGTCGTGTAAAGGTATTTCATGGATGCGGTGTGGATTTTCCATGCCCCATATGCGACAATTTTGCTTATTAACACCACCAGAAAGCGTGAAATGGGCCTCATCGGTCATCGACGATATGCACGCTGAGTTAGCACAATTGAACGATTATTTTCGATGAACAGCGTCACTATTTCGGCACGTTGTTTTGGTGTGAAGCGTTCCATGGTCAAAATTGTACTAGATTGATGTTTTTGATGTTTGATGTTCCAAAACATGTGTAAAAAAAGCAATCGGTTGGTAAATGTCAAAGTTATTCAGTGTTGCCATACCGACACTTTATATGGTGCACCCTGTATATACATGTCAAATAAAAAAAAATGAGAATCAAACTCTATTTTATACCTTACCAATACGAGTTCGATCAACTTAACAATTATTTTGTCTCCTAACTAAATAGACTTTAATAATATATAAATATATTCATATCTTTACGAATAATTTCATTTTTTTTTCTAAACTCTTTCAAAAATATAAACTAATCTTCACCCAATTCTGAGGAAAGCTACCAGACACAGATTTAGAAGCACGGTTATCAATGGACTTTGGGACAATGATAATTATCATTGAAGACGAGAGAGCATGGTCATCAATGCAGTAACCTTGAACTTGAAAGTTCACATCAGCTGTTGAGTAGCAAAATAAATGTGCTCTACTCTTTAAATAGTAAGGACCTATCCAATTACACGGGTATATTGGCACCACAAAAAAAAGGATATAAATTTGGTTATAGGCAACTAGCGCATTTAGTGGAGCATTAAGTTAAGCTGGCGTATGATCTCGATCTTCTTTAGCGGTTGTCTTGAGTCTTGCTGATTTAGGTTAGGTTTAAGAGCTCGGGAGTCTGGGAAGCTCCGAGACCCTTCCCGACACGTGCTGAAGTTTGCACCAGAGGACGGAAAAGATCCCCTTTTTTCACGGCCAGTATCCGAGGAGGAATTGTGATCTAGCTTCCTATTCAACCGCCTTCACTTGCACTCTTCAGATATCCGTTCTATATATAAATAATCCTAAGGAAAATTACCATTAAGTAATTTTTCACGTTTTACTAATGGTTCATACCTCTTATTCCCAACAAAAGCTAAATCAAAGAAAATAAATTCTTAATCCACAATGAGGGTAATTTCCAGGGCAGCACACAACACCACTGTATTTATCTAAATTGGTTATTTTCAATCACTGGATAAAAATTTAAGGTTACCCAAAAAAAGGGGAAAAAAAATATATATATATATATAATATATTTTTATTTAACCTCGAAAGTACATGCGTTGGTAATCGCTGGTTACTTAGAATGCACTTATTTATGAGAGGCCGAGACTGGGTCTATGCAAGCTTTAAGAAGTGGGAGAGTCAAAGCTTACGCAGGCGCATCGTCTCTTTTCTTCTTTCAGCTAGACATAGCAGGTGCATGAACTGGCGTCAATCCATAACTGCACTGCATAATCTGCGCCCACGACCACGTTGCTTTGAGTAAAAGCTCACTTTCAGAGAGCTATCTACTCAATGAGAGAACTTACTAAGACAACCTCCATATGATCTCGTTTGGGCGGTATGTGTTCGGCTACTATTATTTTTAAATGCTTATATTCTTAGTAGTATAATCCAGATTGCTTTTAACTAATGCCCTTATAAATCGGCCACTACAACTCGTGAAATTTTCAAAAAAATGAGCAATTTCGAGAGCCAGCTTCCCCAGAAATGGTCAGGTTGCGGAAGAAAGCTCATTCTTTGTTCGAGAACAGGCAAAAGAAGTGGTTGGATGACCCAATAATATTACTTTTATTAATTAACTTCTCCAGTTGCAATCGCAAAATTCCGACCAATTCTTTCTTTGACAGCTATATGTTCTAGTTATCCTATTAAAAAGAACTTAAAGAATTTTGTGAAATCCCATTAAATAAATACATGACAAACTTAATGACGTTTCCATTGACAAAATAAGGATTTTCTTACACAGACTATATTTCATACTCATCTTTTCTACGACAGCTATACTATATAGATGTCCGATTTTTACTAAACTTAGCGAAATCGTGAAAAATCATCAACAACTAATAAATACGAAGTTTGGTGACGTTTCAAGTAAAACCCGAAAAGTTTTTCTCACCAAAACTAGTTTTCGACAGGTCGCTTCTATGGGAGTTATATGATATAGTAGTCCGATTTTGATCTTAGTTTTACATGTTGTGCAGTTACAAAGAAACTTCTATGGCCAAAATTTCGTTAAAATAGCTTCAAATTTACGTTTGCAACGAATTAATTACCGCTAGATTGGCCATTTCGCCCATAGTGCGATGCAAAGAGGCAAAAGCACCAAACTGCCGGATGCAAGTAGAGATCGGCCAAGAGGAAGTGACCGAACGCCCCTTCCAGAAGCTATATATAGACTTCTTGGGCAAATATCCCAGACCGAAGCGGGGACAGGCTTGGGTTTTTATATCGACCACTTTTCAAAGTTCACTGTTCTTAAGTCCATGCCAGAAGGTGGTGGAGTTCCTGGTGCACGAAGTATTCTACAAGTTCGGAGTCCCGGAGACTATCCATTCCGGCAACGGAAAGCAGTTTACCTCGCGTACTTTTGTGGAAATGGTGGAAGCATTTGGGATGCGGATGTACGGGTGAACCACACGGAGCTGGCAGCCATCCGTACCTACTTAGAAGAAGACCACCGGGATTGGGACAGGAGGCCACAGGAGTGACCTCATTCTCCGCGGTATTTGGTCACCACATGTACCTAAACGGGGCAAATTACAAGCTGGCACGCAGGCTGAAATCGTTGACAGATTACGAGGTGGCCAACATGGAGACTCAAGGAAAGCGTCAAATGATCCGTGACATGGTCAGCAATAAGCTTCACCAAGCATTCGAGCAGAGCCGGCAGAGGTACAACCAAAGGGCGAGGAGATTTTTCGCGACGCCAGGCCAGGAAATCTATCGCCAAAACCTTGTGTTGAGCAACTTCGCACACAACTTAAATGCCAAGTTTGCCCCAAAATTTGTACGCTGACGGGTGGTGCGTCCTGTAGGGAACGACGGTTATGAGTTAAAAGATTTGGCGGGGAAGAGAATAGGATTGCTTCATGCCAAAGATTTACGGCTGTAGGAAAGTTGGAAAAGATTGAGAGCATTTAGTTTTCAGTTGAGGCAGGTACTTACCCACTTGCAGAAAACCGTACTTACAAACTGCGGCCGATGATGAAGGGGGAGGGCAAGAGGGCCAATATAACTAAGGCAAATGCGAGCTTTGTATGTATCCTCAATTCTGTACCCTATCCCATTTCATTTCATTCTCCAACTCCTCAACACTTCCATTTTCGTTCCCGGCACTCTCATTTCAACCAGCACACGAAACAGAAGTGTTAATTTTTGTGAAATAATGAAAATTGATTTAAACACATTAGAAATTAAAATTTTATATGATTGGCACAGCCTGTTTAAACCAAAAAAACATTTAACTAAAGTTATATTCAAAATGCAAGCAAAGACAATATTTAACTAAAGTGATATGAAAACATGCAAAGAAAACCAACGCTTAACTAAAGTTATGTGGAAAATAAAAATACGAGAAAGACAATATTTAACTAAAGTTAAATAATAGCAGACTCAAAAAGACAAAAACAAAAGCAGTAACTGAAACCAAAATTGCATACATACAGCAGCAGTTCATTTAATACAAAAATGCATACATACAAAAGCAGCAGCCTACACACTTAGAAGACAGCAGTCAATGGATAAAACCCAAAAGTGAAAAAAAACAAGTGCAAAAGCAACAGAAAGATAAAGCACCGTTATCCGAAAGAATACAAAAAAACAACATCAATTGGAGTTCAACATTGAGAGAGCTTCTCCCCATTTCCATTCGTCCTCACCAGAGAGGACTGGAACATCAATTTAACATTGAGAGGATCTCATCTCCCTCACTTTCTTGTGATTCCGGAGCAAGTGGAATCGAACTACTTTTTTTGTAGCAGCCATGGCGGTGGCACTTCAATGCCCACTTCGTGACGTCATGAAGGAAGCTCAAAGTATCCAAATTTTTAGAGGGGACAACTCTTATGCACTTTCTTCATTCATCCGAGAAGTAGAAACCGTTCTCTCATTGGTTGATGGGGAGACAACTGCCAAAGCTTACATCCATCAAAAGGTTGTACTCAACAAAATACAAGGAGCCGCTCTCTATGTTATGCCTTCGCTTGGAACAAATCCTGAGTGGCATGACATTAAGAAGGCACTAATCGACAATTTTGGCATCAAGGAATCATATGATGAACTTTACTAGCGAGCACACACCTCAGTTAATAAGGATTTCGTGAGTTATTTTAAGCACCTTCCTAGTATCTGTGGTAAAATTAAGGAAAAGTTTGAATTTGATGACAAGAAACCAGTCGAACTCCAGCCTCAGTGTGTTAATAAATTTATTTTACGTACTTTTCTTAACAATATTACCGTAAATTTAGCTTCTGTGGTCATTAATACTAATTTAACAAACATAAGAGGTGCTTATCGGCTACTGCAAGAGAATGGTTAGATTCGCTTAGAAAACAAACAGGCTGAACAAAATAAAAGTCAAAGAAATGATAAACAACATCTGGAAAATCCCCAGACCCAATTTAAAAATTCAACATTTCAACAAAACAATCAAAACTCTTGTCCAAATATTCAATTACAAAGATATCAGAATAATCAAGTTCCAAACTTAGATCGATTTTCCAATAGAACATCTTACTCTAGACGCCCATATCCAAACCAAAATATGTCTGCTCAAAATCAAAACAACAATAATAATTCTTTTCCGATGGAAATTGATCCTTTGCAAGTCGAAGGTCATAATGAGGAACAAGCAAATTTTCTTATACCAGCCTCCAAAAATTATTATCGTTTATAGAAATATCCATTCACAACGAAAAAATAATAGCTCTAATAGACTCAGGCTCTACAACTTCTTTGTTAAATTCCAGCAAGCTACCCCAGTATAAACGTATACCTTTAAAAGAACCAATTCAATTTTCGTCTTTAAATGGATTAATAAACATAACTCATGAAATAATTACAGAAGAGCCTTTAGAAATTAGCGAAGATTCGATCATGTCATGGAAGTTAACTAATCTACAAGGGAAATGTTTCTATGCAATAATTGGACAAAATATCTTAGCTCCAACAAAATGCCATTATATACATGGGTAATCAGACTCTTACCATCAACAACCATATAACAAAGTTCTACCCTTCATGTCCATTTGCGTTCAATGAAATACATGTTCTTGAGATAACTGATATTGATTACAATATTATGAATCAACTTTTTGAAGGCCTTAATGTCCAAGAAAGTCTGGCATTAGAACAGATTTTAGATCGATTTAAAGACCTCATTTATGTAAAAGGGCAAACTCTTACTAACTCAGATATCATTGAGCACGAAATTAAAACTACAACTGATAAGCCAATCAATGCAAAAATGTACCGGTATCCACAGACTCATGAACGCGAAATTTGCAAACAGGTTGATGAAATGCTTAAGGAAGGAATCATCAGAGAAAGCAATTCGCCTTATAATAGTCCTGTATGGATAGAGAGTTGGATCGAGTTATAGATTTGTTGTCGACTATAGACCTATAAACTGTATAACTGTAACCGATCGCTTTCCCATACCAAATATTGAATATACTAGATAAATTAGGACGGTCACAGTATTTCACTACAATAGATTTAGCTAAGGGATTTCACCAAATTCTAGTGAAGCAAGAAGACCGGGCGAAAACAGCTAAAATTTCTTTATGGTCATTTTGAGTTAAACCGAATGCCTTTTGGTCTAAAGAACGCACCAGCAACGTTCCAAAGACTTATCAATTACATCCTTCGTGATTTAATCAACAAAATATGCGTTGCTTATTTGGATGATATCTTGATATTTTCCACAAGTATACAAGAGCATATTTGTGATATCACGTGTAAAACACAACACAAACAAAGTATCTCAGATCCGAAATCTATAGTTACCAAAGAATACGAAACAAATTAAGTCATTACTTAGCATGACAGGTTATTATCGGAAATTTATGAAGGACTACTCTAAAGAAGCTTACCCTATGATTAAATATTTGAAAAAAGGAGTCAAACTTAACATAAACGATCCGAACTATATTCACTCATTTGAAAAGTTAAAGCAAATAATAATCGAGTCACCTATTCTTAGGTATCCAGACTTTAACAAGCCATTTCAACTTGTCACTTGCCGATGCTCTTGGAGCCGTTTTACAACAAGATAGACATCCTCTTTGCTTCGCTGGTAGAACGCTAAAAGACCATGAACGCAACTATTCTACAACTGAAAGAGAACTCCTTGCAATTGTTTGGAGCACGAACTACTTCCGTCCATACTTGTATGGTACCAAGTTCGAAATCCTTTCTGATCATCAGCCTTTAAGTTTTCCTTTATCAAATCGCAGGGGAAGATGAGTCCTAGATTTTTTCGTTGGCTCATTAAACTTAGTGAGTATAACCTGGTTGTAAACTACATAAAAGGTGGAGTAAACCAAGTCGATGATTTTCTAAGCAGGATTAACGCAGATACAAACGATATAAATGTGATAAACGCTTCCACAAACTCTTTATACAATAATGTTACTGATAACTTAGGCGCAGAACATTCGCAAGAAGAAGATGTTCATAATCAAATACCGATACTTGATACGGTTGTGAATAGATTCAAAGTACAGTTGATTTTAACGAAAACTAAGTTCAAGGAAATTGAAACAATACATAAAAATAAAAAAATTTTCATTGATCAGTCCGACATAGAAAACAACCTTGAACAACTCTTGAGAATGCACATAGAGAAAGGTAAGGTTGGTGTATTTACAGAGTTAGATGATCGCCAATTTAACAATCTCCAAGAAAATATCATTGAACTATATGAAGGAAATAATAGTGTTAAATTTGGACGTTGTTCCTACCATGCAAAAGATTTAGTTTCAGAAGATGAGGTTTTTGAAAAAATTGAAAAATATCATAAGATCGAGAATGGACATCCGGGCATCAACGAAAATTATATTGGCCTGAAAAGATTAATATATAACCCAAATTTAAAAACCTTTATCAATAAATTCATAAATAATTATTCGACATGCAATAAAGCTAAGTATGACCGTAAACCCATAAAGGCAGAATTTTCAATAACCGAAACCCCTACCGACATAAGACAAATAGTTCACATGGATATTTATGCTAAGTGCGAAAAGAAAATATATTGACAAAAGAAATGATAACAGAGAAATGTATACAGAAGAAAGAAACGAAGGATATTTTAAAAACTATAAATCTTTAAGACACAAGGAGCAACCTTAACTTAAAATTAGTAATTTGGAAAACAAACATACCTCAAACATAAGAAGACAAATGAAACACGAAAACTGATTTGAAAAATGTTAGTAATTAAGAAATATTATATCCTTTGTTATCACAAGTACTTAATAAGAATTTAAGATAATATCATCAATTCTAGCGATGGGGCAGTTATGTTCAACCAGCAATCGAAACAGAAGTGTTAATTTTCAGGGCTGCAAACCGGGTTTGAACCGAACCGGTTCGAACCCGGAACTTCGAATTTTATTTTACTGCGAATCGAAGCTTGAACCGAACTTTTTTAGAATTAAAAGCTGAGCCCGAACCTGTTCCGAACCTAAACTATCGGTTCGGTTCAACAAAAATAGAAGACATCAGAAAATTTGACCATCTGTAAAACGATTCCATCTGTTATCTAGTTGGTG
>JAWNNO010002832.1:0-53027 GCA_035044985.1 Lordiphosa fenestrarum
CGCCTGCCATCTCCCAGTCGGCGATCCTCGTCCCTTCCGCCTCTTCGTCCCGTGCGGATGACCTCTGCTGCCTTTCGTGTTGCGACCATAGTACCTTTTTTTTCTCTATTACTTACATCATTAGGAACTGCAGCCCTTTATATAGCCGACTGGAACTCCGTTAGAGTTCTGGCGGCCATCATTGCACCTTAACGGAGGGAATCCTAACTGTGGTTCCTCCTCTCGTTGCCTCGCTCTAACGCTGTCTCTTTCTCCCCTTTTGAAAAGCTGAATTTCCCCTCATTTTGCCAATTCGCCGCACTTCGCCGTTCTTACTGCATAGCAACAAGCTGGGGAAACAGTCTTTTTGGGATGGACCCTATTCCTTTATTCTACTCTTCCGATTTTTCTGCTGGGGTGGACCTTGTATTTTAAATTATTCTTTCTATTTGAGTGGACTTTATGTCTGAAAGAGCCTCAGTTTCTATCCTTAGGGTGAACCTTGTAACTGAAAGAGCATCAGTTTCTAAATTCAGGGTGGACCTTATAACTGAAAGAGCATCAGTTTCTATCCTTAGGGTGAACCTTATAACTGAACGAGCATCAGTTTCTATCCTTAGGGTGGACCTTATAACTGAACGAGCATCAGTTTCTATCCTTAGGGTGAACCTTATAACTGAACGAGCATCATTTTTCTGCTGGGGTGGACCTTATAACTGAACGAGCATCATCTCCCTGCGGCTTCAGCTCACTAACATGAGCTGTTCGCTCACGTTGGTCTGTTTTATGCCGTAATCTGCATATTACTTGTGATGTAAACCCGATGATTACATATGGTCCGCCATATCTAGGTGCCAATTTGGCAGCAAATCCCTCCGCTGCTTTTGACAGGTGGTGCTCCTTAGCCCATACTATTTGTCCCACCTCTGGCTTCCATGGACGGCGTCTCAAGTTATAATATCTGGCTTGATCTTGAGCCGCCCTCTCCAGATTTCTCCTAATGACCTCGAATAGTTCCTTTAATTTTGTCGCGTTCTCGCTCGGCTTTTGAATTTCTTGCCCGATTCCTACTGTCACCTCATCGTACAGTGCCTTCGGCAATCTCTGTTCCCTTCCCTGTGTAATGAAAGCCGGAGAGTATCCGGTGGATTCAGTTACGCTCGAGTTTACTGCTAACATGATTTCTGGCCATTTTTCGTCCCAGGTTCGTTGATCCTCTCCTGCGAACTGCGCTATCATTGTTTTTACAGTGCGATTTGCACGTTCGGTTGGGTTCTCTTGTGGGGTATACGGGGCTGTAAATTTTTGTTTTGCCCCCATGTCCTCCAGAAACCTTTTGAAGATCCGGCTTGTAAATTGTACCCCATTGTCCGTGATTACGACTTTCGGCACCCCAAACCTTGATATTATTCTTTCGTTAAATGCCTTCTTTAACGACTCTGCCGTTGCTTTCCTCAATGGGACCAGTTCCGTCCATTTGGAAAAACGATCTATCATGACCAATAACATCGTATTGCCGTGTTTTGATCTTGGTAGTGGACCCACGAAGTCCGCACACACTGTTGCCCATGGTTCTTCTGGGACCTGAGTAAGCATTTTCCCCGCTGCTTGGAGTTGGCTTGGTTTATACCTCTGACATGTTTCGCACTTGTTTACGTGCCTTCGTACGTCTCTATGCATTCCTGGCCAATAATATCTCGCCGCTATCCTTGCAATTGTTCTTCTCGACCCTGTATGACCCGCCGCAGCCGCATCGTGGTTTTCCTCTAGTACTCTCCTTCTTGATCCTGAGGGAACACATAGTTTCCACGAAACCACGTCTTCGTTCCCTGCCCGATGAGGAATATGACGGTACAGTTCTCCACCTTCTGACAGGTAGTCTGGGAATTTCTGTGGATTATTCTGTACCTTTTTCGTCATTTCCCGTATCCATTCACAATTATTGGTGCTCTCTTTCCGATTTTCCCCCGGTTCACCTTCGTTAGCTCTTCTGCACGTTTCTAGCGGTTGTCTTGATAGTGCATCTGCTACAACATTCAGTTGGCCCTTTCTGTATGCTATTTCAAAATCATATTGTTGTAACTCCAATGCCCATCTGGCTATTCTTCCTGATGGGCTCTCTATGCTATTTAGCCACTTCAATGCCATGTGATCTGTTACTACTCTAAAATGGTATCCTTCTAGGTACGGTTTTAGTCTTCTAATTGCCCATACTATCGCCAAGCACTCTTTCTCTGTAGCTGAATAGTTTTTTTCTGCTTGGTTTAGCGTTCTGCTGGAGAATGATATGACTTTTTCCCCTTCCTTGGTCTCTTGAGTTAGGACTGCCCCGATACCGTAGTCACTGGCATCGGTCTGTGGTATGAACATACGTTCAAAATCTGGACATGTCAGCACTGGATCTGCGGTGAGTTTTGATTTTACACTTTCGAATGCCTTCTGGTGTTCTTCCGTCCATACCCATTTGGTCTTTCATTTGGAATTTAATGGTTGTACCATTGTTGCAAAATCTGGTACGAATCTTCGATACCACGATACCAAGATACTGTCGTAGTTCCTTTATGTTGGTTGGTGGTTTTAGTTCGGCGATCGCCGCCACCTTTTCTGGATCTGTACATATGCCTTCACCCGTTATTCGGTGACCCAAATATTGTAACTCCTTCCTAAAGAATTGACACTTTTCTGGGTTTATGCGTAGGTTTGCGCTTCTTAACCTTCGGAAGACTTCTTTTAAATTTTCCATATGTTCGTCCAGCGTACGCCCTATCACGATTATGTCATCTTGGTATGCAAATGCGTGTGGCATCATTTCCGGTCCGATGACTTGATCCAACGCCCTCTGGAATGTGGCGGATGCCGAGTGTAAACCGAATGGCATTACTTTCCACTGGAATAATCCTTTTCCCGGGACTGTGAACGCCGTCATTGGTCGACTGTCTACCTCGAGTGGGATCTGCCAGTAACCATCCTTTAGATCCAAACTGCTTATATAGCATGCTTCTTTCAATTGATCTAAGATGTAGTTAATCCTGGGCATAGGGTATGCATCTTTTACTGATTTCTCATTGACCGTTCTGAAGTCTACACAGAATCTCCATTTGCCGGTCTTCTTTTTCTTCACCATGACTACGGGAGAACTGTTTGGGCTGTTTGACTGTTCGATGCATCCCATTTCTAGTAGCTCGTCCACCTTCTTGTTTATTTCTTCTTGCATTTTTGGGTTTTTCGGATAGTATCTTTGTTTGACCGGTCTATTGTCCTTCATGGTGATTCTGTGTTCTGCTATGTTTGACGTACCTTTTAGTTGGGCCAATTCTACCAATTCTCTTTCGAGGAATTTCTCGATTCTTTCTTCGTCTTCTGGTTTTGTTTTTATTTCCACTGCCACTGACAGTTTTTCCTCCAACCATCCACCCCTGCGACTTCGCGCCGGAATAAATGCTACGTGACCTGCGCACGCGATTTCTGCCCCTAATCCTTTCAGGAAATTCCATCCCAATACTAACTGATCGATCACTCCTGGCAATACCATCAAATCGATAGTTGTGCATTGAGTGCCAAACTTAATGTTTATGGTCAATTGGGTACCTATTTCCGTGTTTCTACCGTCTGCCAGTCGTACTTGTTTCTTTGTTTGTTTTATGACCCCTTTATTTTTCAATCTGTCGCATAATTTTTGGCTTACGAAACTTCCTGTTGCCCCTGTGTCGATTGTGGCTTTTACTCGCTTCTCCCCAATCACTACCCATGCCGACAACTGGTTTTCTTCTTCCTGAAAGTTTCCCACTAGTTTTGAGAGGCAGACTCGGACGACCTCTGCTCGCCCCTCGGAGGCTGAGGTCGTGGAGCGTTTCCCGCTTGCTTGCAGCACTCCCATGTGCGTACGCCAACCCTTCCGCATTGCCAGCAGAATAGTATTCGTCGATTTTGACACTCTCTTGCCCAATGGCCTGATTCTCCGCATCTGCGGCAAGCCTGTGTTGGATTCTGTACGAAATTTTCGTTTCCGTTACTCGTTGGTTCTGTTCTTGGTTGCCCTGGCGGACCCCGATTGACCCAGTGTCTTTCGTTTTCTTGACACCTCCGGCAAGCTTCTTTCCCGATCGCTCTTCATGGCATAGCCAATGGAATCGCTTTGGCCTGCTCCTTTCTGTTTTCTTGTCTGAAGGCCTCCCTATCCCTTTCCAGTGCCTCGAACTCATCTGCTAATTGCATCAGTGTGTCTAAGCTCCTTACCCTGTGCGGGCGTACGAATGCTCGTAGGTCCGGTATGCAGTTTTCCCCGATTATCTCTAGTTGTTCGGTTTCACTGCATTGTAGGGGACGCATTAATGTTTGCATTTCCAACATGAAATCTTTAAATTCCTCGTTCCACTGCTGTTTTCTTTGGCGAACTTTTTCGGCTAATTTGTTGAAGTAGCCTCTCGGAAGAAAATATGCTTTGAAGCTTTCCACAAATTCAGACCATTTTTTCCAGTTTTTGTAGTTTGCTAAATACCATTTTAGGGCTTTATCTTTTAGGAGCTCTGGCATGGCCCGAGGAATCATGTCTAGATTAAGTCCGTACATTTCTGCTGACCATTCCACTTTTTCTATAAACTCCAATGGTTTTGCAGTACCGTCGAATCTAAATGCCCACTCTCTGACTTGTTTGGCTACCTTTGCATATTCGTTTGTATCAATTGTCTGTCTTTTCGGCCCTACTTTTGGTTTCCGCTGTTCTGTGTCTTCTTCTGCTTGTTTGATCCCTGCCATGGACGGGATTGACAGCTCTTCCATATTTATGTCCATTTTTGGCGGTATTAGTGATGCTACTGTTTTTGGTAGTGGTGACTTACCGTATACTTCCGACATTGCTTTGATCCTTTCCCTCCATTCTGCGGACTTTTCGTTCTTCGTTATCCAATCTCCGAATTGTTTCCTCATGTTGTCCATGTTGCCTTCTAGTTCAATCCCGAATTCTTCCGCGTGTTGGATCAAATCCTCCTTTCTAAGGTGGTAAATCCATGACCGCCCCATTTTGCACTTTATTTTCTTATTTATAACCTTTCTGTGATGTTATCGACAAGACCACGTTGGGCGCCAGTTGTAACGAGCCCTTCTGACCCGTATACCTGTGCAGGCTTTGCTCAGGACTGTCGAGGTTCGTTCCAACAAATTTATATTGGACTTGCAATAACAACACAGTGTGGTTTATGCTAGGATGCACCAGGAGTCTGGTTCACTTTATTTCACTCGATATCACTAACCTTACTCTTCGATTTATAATTGATGATCCTATCTGAGGTATCCTTGCCACGTCGCAAGGTCCGCCTCCTAACTAGCTGCTTCGCTATACTCGCAGGGTATCGTTGGCTAAGGATACGCCGTGCCTCATGGAGCAATCGCTCACTCGCCGGCCTCCTTTTATTCGCACAACACACCACGTTCTTCCCTACTATCGTCCTTTCAAGGACCAGCAGGATACGCTGGCTTATCGCTCACTGTTCTCGCTGACCGTGCGTTCAGCCCACAGTCTACGCTTTCCGTTGCTCGCACTTCTGACTCGCGTATTCGATTCGCACTCGCTTTAATTCCGGTTCACACTCATTGATTTCCTTCTGAAAGCGACGTCTTAAATAGCCCTCCTGGGCTGTCTGCTGCTGTCTCCTGTCGCCTTCCAGAACATTCGAGGCTCGCCGGCTTCCTTACGGTACTTCTCGCTGCCTAGCAACAGCGCTCGAAGGCCGAGTCGCTCTCCTGTCATTGGTCCATTTGCCTGATCGCCCTTTCGTCTCGCAAGTGCGAATGCACCAACCGGTCACCCATCCGCACCTAACGGCCTTTCCGCTAATACCAACACCGACACATAGCGTCGTGCTGCTACTTTCCGTGGCCTCCTATCCATTTCCCCTTACTGTTGAATTCACCGTTCTCCTGAATTCGCCGCATTTCCCCTCACTTCCACTTCCCCTTTGTATACTCTGCTCTTTGTGGGGAACATCGTTCCTCACAACACTCTCGTTCGATGTCACGAGTTCTGATGAACCACTCCAGTAATTCGCCTGAGTATCGTCGCCTGGAATACTCGTATTTTGTTCAGGTGTGTTTTAGCCGTACACCTGAATTCCGTACCTCCAGATTGATGCCAGGATCACCTTGTAGATAAGGACTTTGTTTCGCAGGGAGAGTTTGTTATTGGCATTGAGCAGCCAACTAATCCTCTTCGCCTTGCTGTAGAGCCTGCCAGTAACTTCGGCGGCATGCTGCTTAACGGTAAGCCTCTTATCCAACGTCACTCCAAGGTATTTGTGGGCCGTTTTGTGAGGGAGGAGCTCTCCATGCAGGAAGACACCTTGGCTGCTGTCCTTCCTAAGTGTGTGAGTGACGGAAACACACTTATCGGGGCTGATGGAATTATTCCAGTTTAAAACTTGTGTGACTAGTGCAGTAAGATGGGCTTTTAAAACTTATAGCACTAGGATGAAAAGTAATAAACTCTTACTTTAGACTCTTACTATAGAGGAACAGCTCAGGCACAACGAAAAAAATAAAAAGACACGTGCCAACCTCAGATATAGTTTTCCTATTTATTTTCTTACCTCGCCGACCTATTGTTCCCGCTGTAGGTGACACCCCTCAGGTAGCCTCAACCATAGGTTGAGATACTTTCCCAGATAATCTCTAGATATCGATATCTCGTGTCTGCCTAAGGTGCCCAACCTCGAGCTCTGAATGACAACAGAAGAACCAGTTGAAATAGTTTGCAGCTGTTTTCTGCTCTACGTGATAGCCTCGGATGCAACGTGCAACTGTTTCTGCCCTAGTTGTCAACCTAAAAGCTAGTTGGACACTATCTTTGCTCTAGGTGATAGTCCTCAGAAATAGTCGGTCACTTTTTCTGCTCTAGGTGAAAAAAACTCAGATATAGTTTCGCTGTAGGCGTCATGTGTTCTCTGCTAGGTATTTTTTGCATGGTCGACCCATTTTACTGGCCTCAGGTGGCGTAAATTCATAACCACAGATTTTCTTTTCTACACCCAGATCCTTGATGTGGCTCAGACCCACACCTGAATCAGCACATGGCCACACTGACATATCCCTTTAGTAACCACTTCAAAAGTCACAGCTACGCTTCAAAGCACGAAACTTGTATTAATCGAGAACGAGGTCTCCAAGTTCGACGATCTCAGCCTAGCTGATGACGGATTCCACTATCCTGCAACTGTTTCAAGATTGTTACCAAATCGTTTCTTAGTCGGGCTGTATATCAAGCCAAGACGGATTACCACAAACAGTTCTAACTGGTTCCTTCATTGCAACTTGGGTCATTACAACGGGCCGGGGTGCTTAAGCCCAGAAGTAGGCAGCGTCAGAAGCATCATCCTCATTTCACCACAAAGCTTCCTAATCTCTCTATTACCTAGACCCTAGTTTGGCTAATATTTTGTCCACTATCTCATTTGAATTAGGTGTATCTCACTTATAGTGCATTTTAAAGTGAATTGTAAACAAGGTTTTTTAATTGGCCCAAGTTTAAATTTCAAAGAAAGTCAGCCCCCACGTTCCATAAATTAAAAATCATACAATAAAAACCAAATGACCCACATTTTGAGTTCAATTCACTCGAATAAAATGAACATTCAGTTGTCTTTATTAAAGTTCTCAATACAAAATTTTAGAAATTCGATCGAACAGTGAGTGGTTATTGAGTCCTATATATAAGTGTGTTTGCAAGCTAATGTACTTTTTAACAACTGTGCTTGGGGCCTTCAAGCTTTGCGATTAATTAATCTTCAACAACTCTATTTCTAGTTTGCATTAACCCCTTAAATGGATGGGAAACGTCTGAGTGGGTTTGGAATGAACATATATGAGGCGAATTTATGCCTTGATTGTGGACCAGGAGAACTCCTTCTTATACATACCGTACGCCAGCCAGTATAATAGATTGAAGAGCGCAAATGACATGGGGAAGGCGACACGGGCCACCCGATCAATCAGCGAAACGCTATTAACACAGCTCGCGCCGGGACCTTGGACAATCTTTTCGGCAGCTGCGTCACGCTCACGCTGCTTGCGAAATTTAATGTCACCCTTTATGCACAGCCAAAACTGACGGCCACGCGAGACTTCCGGGGGCTCGGTCTGGGTGGTGCGCTCCATGGTTGAGGCGTGCGAAGATATCTTTGGAAATATGTATGCTGGATCCTGTGAATGGCGAGACATAGTTAAACTAGGAAGATCCTTTCGCACTAAAACTATCACTTACGTTGTAGATGGGACAAATGAACGCGTTTCGTTTGCGAAAACCGCCGCCGTTTCCATTCAGTGCCGTCGGCAGGGGAAGCTCACAATTGAGTGACACAGAGTCATGGTCGGCACACACACAAATATCGCTCTCGGAGTTGATCGCCTCACTTAGCTCATCGTCATCGGCATCATCTTCTGCAGACCCTTCGCTCGCTTTCGCGCAAGCATCCGTCATGTGGCCAGTCGCAGCACCAATATCCTCCCACTCCTCCTCCATGCGCGGAAATTCGCCACTTCCTAGCTTGGTGAAGTAGTGAACACCCGCAAATTCCAGCAGCGTGGCGATGCAATAGAGAAAGCTCATCAGTAAAAACCAGTCCAATGCGGTGGCGTACTTAACCTTCGGCAAATCAGTGCGCGAGTCCAGGCTTATGGTAGATAGGGTTAAAACAGCTGTAACACAAAGTCCCACGCGGTCGCTGGTGGCCTCGCGATGTATCCAGAAAGAAACCCAGGAGAGTACCACAATAAGAATGCAGGGCACATAGACCTTAAAAGAAAATCGTAGCTAGTAAGTTGAATTGAGCATTTATAGTTCGGCCTCACCTGAATGAGAAAATATCCTGTGTGTCGCTTTAGATTAAAGGCCACATGCAGAACCGAAAAATCACCCTCTCGCCTCGTCGACGTGAAGTTGCGGTGCATCATGCTGATCAGATCGAATTGATTTAATGTCATGCCAGGCACAAACGAAACGGCATCATCTTGGTTTTTCCACTCATAGACCAGCTGTTGGTTGGTGTATCCATCTAAAGAATGATAAGAGCAAAGTGTGAAACATTCCCCAAAACTAATAAGGAGTTAGGCTGGTAAATCGCGCGAATGCCCGCATACCGCAAATAGAAGGAGTTTGCTCATCCGTCCATAATTACATTTTGGAGCAGCGAGGCGGCGACCACGCCTCCCGTTGCCTTCAGCAAATTTGACCCAATTTCGACCAAATTTGAGCGAACGCTTGTTCGCACACTACTAATTATCGATATCGAAGTCGACGCTTAAAATTCAGGCTCCCGTAAAAACTTTAAAATTCACTACTTTAAAATAACAATCTGAGTTCAATATAAACTCAATCACCTAAGGCAATTACCTGCACAACGTTTTTATTTGGAATTTGCGTTTAACACCTTGCAAAAGTTGCAGTTTTGCTCTTTGTGTTGGCAGGCCCAACAAACGCAAAGCACACAACAACAACAAAACGTTCACACATCAAGCAAACAATTCACTCTTCAATACAACAACAATCACTCAACCGAAGTTATGGCTGGCGCAGCTAAGAAGGCTAAGTCATCCAACACTGAGCCCTCACAAATGGATCTGAAAAGGAAGGCCCGGGACTCGGATACACCAACCGCACTTTACGCTATGATTAATCAGCGTTTTGATGACCAGGCTGCCATGATTCAGGAGACGGAGCAACGCATACTGAGGGTGCTGAGGGTGAGGGTGGCTGGGGAAATGAAAATGCTTTCTGACCGAGTCCATCAGCTGGAAGTCGAAGTGGCAGACTTGCGGGGACTCAAGACACAAGTGGGTGAGCTTCAAGTCAAGGTGGGCGAAATAGAGAGTAAGCTCCAACGGACGCTTGCTGCTCAGTCCAATGCAGATATCGCATGCGATCTCCGTATCCACGGTGTCCCACTTATGAACGAAGAAAACCTTAAAAGCATGTTCCATAACCTCTGTTTTTCACTTGGCATCACCGCAGCACTCAAAACTACGTCCATATTCAGGGTCAAGCCAAAGACGGCACACCATATTATTGATCCGGTGATCATTTTAAAACTGGAAAACGTTCGCGACAAGATAGCCTTACTGCGTGCAATTGGGTCATACCGACGGGAGGAGAAGCAGCCCCTTAATCTTCGGCATCTGGGCTTTGACGTAGCAACTCCGTTCTACGTTAATGAGCAACTGTCGAAAGACAATTACATGATATTTAGAGAAGCGATGCCATTGAAAAAGCTTAAAATGCTTACAGCTGTTTTCTCCCGACGTGGACTTATTCATGTTAGGGGAAAAGAGAATGCGGGATATGTCTGTGTGGAGACATTGGAAAAGCTTTCAGAACTCGCATGTGATGAAACTTCGAACGGTGCATCTTCTTCTTCCGAGTGTGTGGAGCAAGAGCTTGGAAGCTCTTTTCGTCGCTAAACGATCAATAATTTTTTGCTTGCTTGATCTCATATTTATTATAATTATAAGAGTAAGTTTTATTTATGTCTTTGTAATGATGTGTAGGTTTATTTATGTTTTTGTAATGGTGTATAGGTCATATAATTTTATTTATATCTGGTGTCTAGATGGAATGCGTGCGCTTGTAATAGAGTTAATAGAACAGCTATGGTTAATTTGCATCAAATGAACCCGACAGAGTCGAACGGTTATGCAATGATTAGAGTTCTTAGCAAGCAAAAAACTGGCCTTAGAATCTGTCACATTAATGCACAAAGCTTAACAAATAAATTAGACGAATTTAGGTATATGTTTGTAAATTCGACAGTAGATGTTGTGTGTGTGTCTGAAACATGCTTCGTGTCCAGTATCTGTGATTCTCTTGTTTCGTGTGATGGATTTAACTTGTTTCGTTCTGATCGTGAAGGCCATGGTGGGGGAGTCGCAATATACATCAATAAAAGACTGAAAGCTAAGTTCATATCCAAACAACCAATTGGTAGTCCGATAGAATATTTATTTCTCCAGATAGGTAATAGTAATGACCTGACAAAGACCCTAGTTGGCTGCTTATATAGACCTCATTGTAGAATAGAGTATGATCACGTGATTGACATAATATCTGAACTTAGTCTGCAATATACTGATATAGTTATAGCCGGCGATCTTAACAGTAACATGTTATGTGAGCATCATCTGTCTGATGACGGCGTCTCTAGGAATGATGCTAGTCAATTCTGAGCTTCCTACACACTTCACTAGTACCTCTGATACTTTGCTTGATGCATTTTTTGTTAATAACCCTAAGAATATACTGCTTTATGACCAAGTGTCTGTGCCAATGTTCTCAAAACACGACCTTATCTTTATGACATATGACTTAGATTTATTTATTGACCCAACAGACTATAGCATAGTGTAAAGGGATTTTAAAAATATCGATTTTAATACATTAAGTACAGATTTTCACTCTTGCGATTGGAATGCAATTTACTCTCTCCCAACTGTTAACTCTCAGCTAGAACACTTACAATCAACTCTTGATTACGTTATGAACCGAACTGTTCCACTCCGAACAAAAATACTTAAATCTAGCCAACCACCCTGGTTTAATAATAAAATAAAAGAAGGAATATCTAAACGAAATCTAGCTTACCATAAGTGGAGACGATACCGAACAGACCATATTTATAGGCAGTTTAAATTATTGAGACAGACGGTCTGCAAAATGATTGCTTCGGCGAAGAGTAAATATTATCATAGTAAATTTGATGCAGCTATAAATTCAAAGCAAACTTGGAGAGAAATTAAAAACTAAGGCCTTGGAAAAAAGAAAAACACCTGCCAGAAACTCGAAATAGATGTGAATTAACTTAATAATTGTTTTGTGAATGTAGCTGTGCCCAGTGTCTCATCCAATCCGTACTTACATGTTTTACCTTCTATTATCTGTGATATGTTTTAGTTTTAACTGTGTTAGCCAATGTGATGTCCTCGAAGCAATACTTAAAATTAAGTCCAACGCAGTGGGTCTTGACAGCGTGAATTCTAAATTTCTAAAAATTGTCCTACCTCAAATCTTACCACATATCACATATATCTTCAACTCGGCATTTACCCACTCAATTTTTCCAGATATGTGGAAAATTACAAAAATAGTCCCAATTCCTAAATCAAAAGATGACTTCCGTCCTATTGCAATTGTACCTTTTCTATCCAAGGCATTTGAGCAGCTCATGGCAGCGCAAATAAAAAAATACCTTTCCATAAATAATTTGCTGAACAACAACCAATCTGGTTTTCGTAGTGGTAGGAGCAGCACAACAGCAATAATTAAAATAACCGAAGATATAAGAAGAAAATTGGACAACGGTGAAGTCACTTTACTCACTCTTCTTGACTTTAGCAAAGCGTTTGACACCGTGAATCACAACATACTTTTAAGTAAATTGACTAAACTATTCAACTTTTCTGAAACATCCGTTAAGCTTCTATCCTCCTATTTAAGTAATCGTTGCCAGGCTGTGGTTACGGCATCCGACCATTCATGTTTTCTCCCGACCAAGCGAGGCGTCCCTCAAGGTTCCGTCCTTGGCCCACTGTTGTTCACCATTTATGTTAATGATCTTCCCAGTGTATTATCAAATAGTGAAATCCACATGTATGCTGATGATGTCCAAATGTATGTAAGTAGTCCGTTAAGTCAAATTAGTGAATGTATAAATGTGTGCAATAGTGAACTTCAGGGTATAAGTAAATGGGCGAAAGAAAATGGACTTGGGCTTAACCCATCGAAATCTAAGTGCTTAGTAATATACAAGAAGAAATTAAGCACAGAACTTTTTCCAACTCTAAGAATTGACGACTGTCCCATCGAGTATGTCGACCAAGCTGTCAATCTTGGTTTTTCATTTAGCGCGACGCTCTCATGGGGCAATCATATCATTCGGGCAGTTGGGAAAACTTATGGAATGCTACGACAGCTTAACATAACTAGGATGTACTTACCCCAAAAAACTAGACTCTTAATTGCCAAATCCTACCTGATCCCCTCTCTTTTTTACGGTGTAGAAGTTTTTGGAAAATGTGATGCACTTAGCTTTAATAAAATAAATGACATGTTTAACAATATTGCGAGGTATGTTTTCAACATTAGACCGAGGAATACAATTAATGAATTTTCTAACTAATTATTTAATCTTAACTTAAAATCTTGTATATCCTTCATGGTCCTAACCATGCTTCACAAAATTATTAATACTAAGGAACCATCGTACCTATACTCTTTGTTAAGCTTTAGTGCGTCACAAAGAACGAGAAATCTAGTTTGCATCAAGATCAGGTTAGCAAGCTCTGAATACCAATTCATTAGCCATGCCGTTCGACTCTGGAATCAGCTTCCGCATATTTTAAAAACCATAACAAGCGCACCTTAGTTCAAGGCCAAGTTATTTAGTCACCTACACACCATATATTTTTTTTATAAATTTCTTTTTTGAAACTATCTTTATTCTATTTGTAGCCTTAAGTTTTTCTTTCTTTTGAGTTTAAATAATTATACAGTTCAAACTGATATCAAGCGAAATGTTATATCATCAAAGGCTCAATTTTTCTGTACTACTGTTAACTAAATATAAGTCTTTCTAGAGTATTATTTAATTTTGCAATGTTTAATATAATTTGATTTATTTAAGTGACTAGCACAATATTTATAAGTTTTTAACTCTTCGTGCTAGGATGTAAAAATCCAATAAACTAAACTAAACTAAACTAAACTCCAAATTGGAGTATTTTGGGAATTTGGACATCTGGCCAAATCGTCATCCTGGAGCTACGAGGGCGGCAGCAACACCTCCCTAATAATGCAGAAACACATCAGAGATGCCGGCTGCACCATCTCCACAAGATTTGGAACCATTCTGCCCAAATCTGAACGAATTCGCATCTTCCAAAATGGAATATTTTGGAAATTTGAGCGGCGGGCCGAAACGTCAGTTTGGTGCAACTGTCGCCCTAGACCACGTCTCCCGTAAGATGTGGAAACACAACAGGACCATCAGCAGTACCAGATTAAATCCACCTGATCGCAAACAACTCATATTTGAGCAAACGACAATCTTCTCTAAGTTTGGAGTACTATACTTTGGGAATCTGGTCAATTGACCAAATCGTCAATTCGGGAGCAATGAGGGTGGCAACAACGCCATAAGCAGCACTAGATCCTGCCAATTTGGACACGCTCACTGCAATTTTAAGCAAATGTAAGGGAAACCCAAAATGGGAATATCTCGTGATTTTGGCCATCCGGCTAACGTCATTCTGGAGCAGCAAGGGTGGCGGCCACGCCCATTATATGATGCACCTGCACCTAAGCAGCCCCAGAGGCACATTTTACAGCCGATTTGGGCAATCTCTTTGCAATTTCGAGCGCATATAAGCGACATCCAAATTGAAATAATTGGGATATTTGGCCATCTGTATAATATGTCAGCTTTTGAGCAACGAGGGCGGCAACCACGCCTCCCTTACACACGTGGGACCACCCCCACCACTCCAGAAGCTCCTGCTCAACCCAGACGAAACCACCAACCTGCAAACCCCGCCAATAAGAGGGATCACTTTTTTGGGCCACAACTCTGCCGATCCGTCCAGCAGTAGCAGCAACAACCTTTCATGAGCTGCTTCTCCACTTGCGGCACCACTGAGCCGCCTGACAAAGTACGCCTGCCACCAGCATCAACAACACATCTAGTGGAGGCGTCCTGACCACATGGTTACCCCACCAGTATGCAACAGCAGCAACAAACGCCTGCCAGGCCTCATAGGCGACCTGGCAGACCACACCACCCCACCACCCAGTGACCACCCGGCCCACAACCAGACGACGCCGTCTGGCCCCAGACGGATGACCATACACGCCTCACTAGCAATTAGTTTCCCAATAAAATTAGAATTCGTAACTAGTTTTTCTTAATTTAAGTTCATTTCTAACATTTTTCTAAATTTTCAATTATTTTTATACTCTGTACCGTAGGTACATAGAGTATTATAAGTTTGTGCAAAAGTATGTAACATCCAGAAGGAAGCATCTCCGACCCCATAAAGTATATATATTCTTGATCAGCATCAACAGCCGAGTCGATATAGCCATGTCCGTCTGTCCGTCTGTCCGTATGAACGCACAGATCTCAGAGATGGTAAGAGATAGAGGTTTGACGTGTATGGGACATATGCTTCTTATGTCTGCAGGCAGATCAAGTTTATTTTCAATTTTGGCCACGCCCCCTCCCGCCCCCGCAATTTAGAAAAAACGTCATATCTCCCACAGTTTTGAAGATAAATGGCTTGTTCCTTCTGGATATATTTAGTTATTAGAATAACTTATCGATCCGCCAAAGGAATGAAGAAGATCGGATGAACGGTTTTCGAGTTATGATCAAAAGACAAAATTTCTTGGTACAGAGTATGTTATAGTCGGGCTTGACCGCCCGACTTTCTTTCTTGTTAGTTATAGGCATTAGCCGTTTGTGGTGAGATGTGATTTTTTCCGTGTAGAACTAGCTGTAGGGATTTTAACATCTAGTAAGTTATGGTAGGTTGTGTGAGTTGAGGTGAGTATTTAACAATGCATGTGGGTATTTACAGCTGTAGATGAATATTTACAGGTAAGTCGGACTATGTTACAAAAAGGTAATGCTCGAAGAGAGAGGCTATATCGCTCTACTCGCCAGGTCTGTAGGATGGATCCTCTTTAGCCTCCTTCGAGCTCTGATCCCATTTATTCTTCGTCTTCTACGAAGACGTCTCGCTAGGATGTTTGGGTGGCACGCAACTTTCTCCAGGTAGCGGGCAGCCTGCTTGTTAATAGTGTCTCAAACCATAGGGACTCCGTACTCTTTTTCAATGTCTTTTGTACGAATGTACCACTCGGCACCAGTGATTCTCCTGAGGGTTTTGGCCTGGAAAACCCTTATTTTATTCAGGTGGGTTTTGGCAGCTATACCATATACCTGTACGCCGTACCTCCAGATCGGCGCAAGAATAACCTTATAGATAAGTACCTTGTTTTTCAGCGACAGTTTGTTGTTGGCATTCAGGAGCCAGCTTATCCTTCTGGCCTGGCTACGCAATTTCCCAGCTACTTCGGGGGTGTGTTGCTTGAATGTGAGTCTTTTGTCCAAGGTAACTCCTAGATATTTATGCCCCAATTTGTGCGGAAGGGTCTCTCCGTGCAAGAACACGCCAGGACTAACATCCCTTCGAAGGGTGTGAGTAACGCAACAACATTTTTCCGGATTTACCGAGATATTCCCAGTTCTCGAATTTTCTCAGGTACTCTTGGAGTGCGTCTGTTGCATAATAGACACACTTGTCTCTTGCCATAATCGCAGTGTCATCTGCAAAGGTGGCGATAAGAAGGTCCTTCGGGTCTTCTATAGGTATGTCACGCACTGTGGGCATGTCAGAGGTGAAAAGGCTATACAGTGTTGGGCCTAGCACGCAGCCTTGAGGTACTCCTGCTCGAATCCTCTTTGTCTGGGATGCAAGGCCATCCTGGACCACTCTGAAGGTCCTGTCAGTGAGGAAAGACTTCACCATTAAGTAGATTTGAGGATTGAGCGTTCCCTTTATTTTAGCCAGAAGGCCATCGTGCCAGACGCGGTCAAATGCCTGTTGGATGTCCAAGTACGCTGCCACAACGTACTCCTTGGCGTGGAGTCCATCCAGGACAAAGTTGACCACTCTGTGTAGCTGCTCCGGTGTGCCATGTCTAAGATGAAAGCCAAACTGGAACTTTGGGATCTTAATAGATGGCGTTCCAAGATTCTCCTTAGGATGCATCTTTCCAGCAGTTTGCCAAAGGCTGGGAGTTGGCTTATTGGCCTATAGGAGTCTAGTTCGCTTGGAGGTTTCCCTGGCTTATGCAGCATGACTATGTTAGCATATTTCCAAGCGTTTGGAAAGTAGCTAAGACGTAACGCCGCATTGAAGATAAGCACCAGGAACAATATTGCCCTGGTAGGGAGCAGCTTTATTGTTCTGTTGTCCATCTCGTCGTCTCCAGGGGCTTTGTTGCTCTTAAGCGATCTTATTTCACTTATTACCTCCTCTAAAGTGATGGGTGTACTTGGTAGCTCCATTTGGAGAGGGACTTCCAGTGTTTCCTGTACTAACTGGACTCTGTTGGTCGAGGCAGTGTGGAAGGGCTGGAACCTATCGTCCAGGTTACAGGCAAAAGCTTCAGATCGATCCTGAGGGTGCTTAGCCCATGTTCCATCAGGATTTCTGACTGGAAACTTAGGTTGCGCATGCCTTTTATACCTCCTGGTGACCCTCCAAAGCGCATAGTTTGAATCTCCGTTTGGAGTGGCTTCTTCAAAAAGCTTGTCAGTGGTCTCCTACCTGATTATAGCTAAGATTTTTTTGACCCTGTTCGATATTCTCCTATATAAGCGATCTATGGCAGGATCATAGGAACGAATATATTCCCTCCTTAGGCGTTTTTTAAGCGCAATTGGTCCCTCGGCAGCCGGGGTCAGTACTATGTTTCCGCGAATAGTGTGAGTAGGAAGCGGGTTGGCTGGGGCAGTGATAGTAGCAGCAGTTTTGATCTTACTCATGAACATCTGAATGATGCCTTTTTATAAAAATTGTTTTTCATTTTGTGTAAAAACACGTTTTTAGCCACAAAAAAATTCGCCATTTTGTCACAGTAACATTGCTTAGAAGCAAAATATAAATAAAAGGGGGTCGTTGGCTGGGTGTCAAATAAATATTAATGAAATGTGCAAAATTTCAAACAGATCGGTCAACAATTTTTTGAGCGATCGCGGTCACCGACTTTATCTATCGCTAGTCCGTAAGGCTGTGAGAAGAAACTCCTCACAAGCCGGTGACTACAGGGTAAACGCGGCGAATCGGAGAAAGCTCCCTTTCGGAGCAGCGAGAGAACTAGAGTGGAGAGTTGGAGAGCAGAGGGCCGTGGCCAGAAAGGCACGGTCGTGCGGTCACATACTCTTAACTATGATGAACGTCATCTGTACACCTGTTGTACTGCCCGCTTACTAGTTCGTTTTACACATCTTATAATTCGCCATGGAGGAAACCAGTTGATTATTCGCCCAATCCGGGCAAAATACTGGATCCCTAAGCTTATAGTCCTCGTTAAGTTCACAATAAGTTCGTGCAAGGCTTGCCTGATCCATAGGATAAAGCATCAGGCGCAACTCATGGGTGACTTGCCGGCTGCAAGATCCACTTGGTCTAGGCCCTTTACTCATACCGGGGTCGATTTCGCAGGACCATTTGACATTAAAAATTATACTGGACGAGCTTGTCTTATAACAAAGGGATATGTGTGTCTTTGTGTGCTTCAGCACAAATTTGGCTGCACGCTTTGTGGCGAGACGTGCTTGTCCTCAACAGATGTATTCCGACAATGACAGAGCTTTTGTGGGAGTCTCGAAGTTCCCTCGTGGGACTTCATGGAGGCTACTAAGAAGCTCATCACTTCAAAGTATATCCATCAATCTGTGTCGTGGCGTTTTAATGCTCCCAGCGCTCCCCATATGGGTGGCTTGTAAAGCGGGCGTTAAGAGTTTTAAGACACTCTTCTACAAGTCGGCTGCAACACTCAAATATACGTTCGAAGAGTTGTCTACCCTCCTCGAGGCCACTTTCTCCTATGTCCGAAGGCCCAACCGATTTGTTGGCTCTGAGCCCTGGTCATTTCCTGGTCGGGGGTCCACTACTGTCAGTTTCTGAGCCGGAAATTACTCAACCCGCAACGTCCATCCTGAATCGTTGGCAACGCCTAAAAGCGCTCAGTAACTAAAGGAATTACATAAACAAAACAAATGGCAATCTCCCTCCAGAAATTTCAAAATTGGAGATATGGTCATCATAAAGAAAGAGAACATTCTGACAAACGGTTGGCGTCTAGGTCGGGTTCAACTGACTTATCCAGGCGCTGATGATAAGGTCAAAGGGGTCGACGTAATGACTGCTCGCGGTGTAATCAAGAGGCCCACAACAAAACTTATTCTACTTCCTGTAGATAACACAGCGGAAATCCAACCTGCAAACTAAACTATCCCACTTCCTATAGATGATACAGCTCAGATCCAACAAACTAACTAATCCTCGTGTCGTCCATTGACTCGTACATTCCATTTACATCTAATCATTTACATCATCCTCTTCTATCTGACAGATATCTTTGTAATGGCACCTCGTCCTCGTGAGCCAGAGTACAAACGTCTCTGCAGAATCCATCCTCTCCGAAAATGCCAGCGTCTCCTAAGGCTCAACATCGAGAAGCGTTTTCGGGCAGTCTTTGTTAATAAATACTACCCCAACTGTCTCGCCCATCAACACTCCGGACGTTCCTGTAGCGGTAGCGGCAAATGTCGAGTCTGCCACAAGGACCATCACACGCTGCTCCATATGCGTGAGAAGCGTCGCAGACTCATTTGCAGCACAACAGCATCTCTGTCCTGCCTACAGCGACAGTGACGACACGTTGCTTAATGGCGAAAAGGCTTTCTAGGCGAGAGCACCGATCGATCCATGCTGTCAGCTGAGCCGCATCGATGCGTCTTTTGCAAAGGCCTTAAAGCTATCCGTCACACGCATCGGTGCGGATTCGGCGTGTACAGCAGTCCTTCGATCGAAGGCAAATTCATCCTTCTCACAAAAACGCGTACTCAAAATTGATTTGGCTCTCCACTGTCGAACTCCTGCCAAGGTCATCAGCGAAGGATTGCAAGACAAGCTTGCAACATGATCCTAGCAGATGATCGGTGGTTTGTGACGGCTGCAAGAAGTCAAATCGGCAGTAAGTCCCGAAAACTGCAGTACACGAAGAAGTTGCATGAACACCCCTTCCCTTTTCTTTGTTCGATGACGAACATTCGATAGAACAATCGATAATTGTAGCTACGCACACGGGCGTAAAGAAAACCGAAGCCAACTTCACCTAGACTTTTCCTATTTCCGCTTGAGATTACGAATGAAGAGGTCGTCCACAAGTTTTGTGATCCACATACACCCCAATCCGCATTGGAATCTGATAGAAAAGAGCATTGGTGTTGTCTGGTCAATTGGAGCAACCCACATTTGCATTGGCATCTGCCGGCACAAATACATGCATGCATATTGGGCATATGTATGTGGTTCAGGAGCCCAAATAACAAATATCACCAACTTATACCTAAAAGACCCAGCCAAAGCCCTGACCCTGACCAAAGCAAAATATAGTGTGAGCTTGGAGAGAGTGAGCGGGTAAATATTAGTAGACCATATGGAACGATTTCGCGATTTCTAATAGCAGAGATATTCCAGTTATAGCAGTCGCAGTCGCAATCGGCGAGTTGCGAGACGGTTCGATGCAACAGCCTAAGCTTGCTCGAAAGGCACATAATATCACCGCTAGAGGAGATCCTTTATATTTGGAGAAGCGTAGGATTGGAGTCCATCATCAGTACAGTACTACAGTACAGACTCGTAGCGCGGATCGGTATCGCAGTAGCCATAGAAGGCGCAGGCAAAGTAGGCAGGTAGACAAGGCCTGAGTCAAATTTTCGCCCACTTGATCGTCAACTTCGCTTTAATTGGATATGTGATGATTATGGAATGAGTACTGCTGCTATATGATTTACCGCATATTTGTTTAAAAATTTAACTCTTAAAGCACCCCCCCAAAACACAGTAGTAACCACATCAATGAGATAGGCCTGATTGCACGGATCATCGGATATATTGTAGGTATTAAAGAAACTTAGATGTATATTTAAACTTGTCTGCAAAATTAAGTAAGGCAGCTGCGGCAAGTCATTAGCTAGCAGGTTAATGTATAGACAACTATGAAAAGGCTATTTGTACAGATTAATTGATTTAAATACTTATTTTATTGATCCATATTAAGGTAAGGTTCAGATATCAGTATTGGCCATGATCCTATTCAAGCTATAATTTCTTAAGATGGCCTTACCTATTGGTAAAATATTTGCGTAAGAATTCAATGAAACGTTATTTTGTATATCCATAAGCCACTATGCTTAACCATGATCATGATTGCCATATTGTGAATTCGTCTGGGCATAAATTGAAGTTTAAAAACAAGATAGAAAGTCGGTCAAGCCCGACTATAACATACTCTGTACCAAGAAAATTTGTCTTTTGATCATAACTCGAAAACCGTTCATCCGATCTTCTTCATTCCTTTGGCAGATCGATAAGTTATCCTAATAACTAAATATGTCCAGAAGGAATCTATCTTCAAAACTGTGGGAGATATGACGTTTTTTCTAAATTGCGGGGGCGGGAGGGGGCGTGGCCAAAATTGAAAATAAACTTGATCTGCCTGCAGACATAAGAAGCATATGTCCCATACATGTCAAACCTCTATCTCTTACCATCTCTGAGATCTGTGCGTTCATACGGACAGACAGATAGACTGACAGACGGACGGACGGACAGACGGACATGGATATATCGACTCGGCTGTTGGTGCTGATCAAGAATATATATACTTTATGGGGTCGGAGATGCTTTCTTCTGGATGTTACATACTTTTGCACAAACTTATTATACTCTATGTACCTTTGGTACAGAGTATAATGAGAATCTGGGACTAGATGAACTTAATGATGAACTTAATGGGGGGTATCTGAATAGCTGGCATCGATGAATAAATTAGGGTTAACATGCAAGTATAGATCAAATGATAACAAGGTAGGGTGGGTAAATTGGGAAAACATCAAACCCAATAGTATCTCCTGAGTCGAATGAACATCTGTTAGAGGCAAGGTCAACATATTCTCTTGTGTGATAGCCAGTTGCATCATTGAGCAAAAGAACCTCCCCGTCCGACGAGCCCTAGCCGAAAGACTCCCGATGTTGACCAAAGCTTGAGCTCATGTGCAACAAAAGTAAAGCAACAACACCCTGGCTTGAATATCACTACAGGTTCCATCCGCATTCAGTCGCCTTGATGCTGCGAGTGGATGTCTACCCGGACATAATACTGCCTGGCCTCCTACCGAGTCAAGGTGGCGGTTCTTTGGCTTAGAACTCGGTGTTTGAATAGATACTGTCGGGCTCTTGTAACCAATGAAGTCTCTGACTTTTCTTCACTTTTATTTTTTTTTGCAATCATATTGCAGGGCGGCGGAATGTTTGTGTAAGGGTATCTGGCCGCCGCCCATAAAATGTAGAGCATAAAGCTGTCCACCACAGGCTGGAAAAGTCACTACTATAGGCTTAAGCATTATGTAACTCGAGTCTGTAAGGCAATTGTGAAAAGAAAGCGAAACTGAAAAGAAGTTAATCTACGTACCGTCTTACCATTCTGAAAGCAGCAGAAACTACCCAGACACCCCACTACTGTAACATACAACGAAGAGCAGAGCAGATGGGGGTTGTAGTTATATGTCGGGGAGCACGTGCTTGATCCGGCTATCTTCGTCGGCAATTGAGGGGTGGTCAAGGGAAAGACACATACTACTTGCTCGATGTTTTAAGTATTTAATTCTATTAAATCACGTGCTATAGAGAAAAGCCTATCAATTAGTCTAGGATAGAAAAGAGGAAGAAAAGGAGCTAGAAGAGAAAGGTACATTTAAAAGAATATGGCAGTGCTATAGGCACGCTGCGGTGTTATTCAGCGGCCAGTTTCCACACCCTACCATGATCACCAGGGTGCAGTTAAGCTTTGCTTTATTTGTTGGTGATCCCTTGCACGCCATTGGCTTATCACATTACGTCACTTCTGCTATTCATGATTTCCGGAAGATTAAAGAGATTTATTCGGAAGCCATTTTAATTTTATTCTTATACGACAACATTATTGGTTTGTAAGGTAGGCACTAAGCAAAATTTTAGCAAATGAAATTTCAGAAAAAGTTAACCTAAATCAAGAAAATTTAACCTATAGATATCTTTAAATCGATTTGCTTTTAGAAGCCAATTCTAACATCTATTTATTTCAAAGACTTAACAAAAGAAAATAACTAAAACTGCGCGCTAGTGAGCTTCAATACACGCTGAAATAGAAGGTGATTAGGTTAATATAGACAGTTCGTCTATTAAAGGCTTAATGAAATATTAAGTAATCTATATATATAATCTATATATATATAAAACAAAGTGGGGTTAGTTACACCACTTATATCTCAAGAACGGCTTGAAGGATTTTCATGATTTTTGATTTGTTTGATTTGTAGCGGCTCCGCCTAACAGAATTAAAAAGTATTTAAATAAATGGCTCAAACACCGGTAAATAGCAGTCTGTGACTGCCTCTCGAATTGTTTGTTTTATTTGTTTTGTATGTTGTGTTTGTTGTGTTTGTTTTGTTTGATTTGTTGGTCAAAATGCCGCGACCCAGAAGATCTAATCTGTCCCAACACAGCCGTAATGCAATTAGGATTCGCAACAACGCGAGTCAATTGACTAAAGAAAGACGACAAATTGCACGAGAGGAGCGCCGCGAAAGTATGAACAGATTTCGTGCTTCTCAATCGCAAGAGCAAAGAGAGGCAGCCCGTGAAACAGCCCAGATGGAAATGAGAATTTAACGAGCTTTCGCAGAGATCAAGAACGAAATAATCTTCGCGCAAGAAGAAATGCTTCAAGTGTTGATTTGTATCGAGCGGCGTTTCTATACGATTGCACAATTGATTACAGCTCGAGACCTGTCGTTAGCATAGGTCCAATGGACGTTGTTTGCGGGCATTGGGGCGCATTGAAGTTTGCTGGAGAAACGCCTGGATTGTGTTGCCTCAATGGCAAAGTGAAATTACCATCATTGACACCGCCACCTGAGCCATTGCATTCATTGCTTCGTGGCGAAACTCCAGAATCACTACATTTTCTAGCGAACACTCAAAAATACAACGGCTGTTTTCAAATGACTTCATTTGGGGCAAACATTATCGAAGAACATGGATATAGTCCGACATTCAAGATTCAAGGCCAGATTCACCATCGAATTGGATCATCGCAACCTGTTGAAAATGCACACCATAAATTTTTGCAAATATACTTCATGGAGGAACAACTTGAGTAATTCTTCATGATCTGCAGCAACTACTTCATGAACATCATTCAATGGTCAGGCTTTTTAAGACTGCGTTGTAGCGCTTGTCAAATGATGACTACAATGTCGTGATTAGAGCGGATAAACGACCAGCTGGAACACACGAACGCAGCTTTAACGCTCCAACAATAGATGAAGTTGCAATCCTAATTGTTGGTGAAAACTTGGAAAGACGCGATAAGTGCATGTTTCTCATGGTCAACTGTACGTGGCTTGTTCACGTGTCGTCAAACCCTCTGCTTTATTTTTTTTTGCCCTGATAACATAACTAAAAATGTTGTATATCACAAGGTTCTTCAATGAAAAGTATTAACCAAAGTCCTTCATCAAAGCAATTATCTTTAAACTATTGAATTTAATAAATTTTGTACTCATTTTATTAAGTTAACTCACTACAGTTATTTATTGTTAGGCGGTACGAAGTTCGCCGGGCCATCTAGTGTAATATAAAAGTTAGGCAATTTAAGAAAATTCAAAATCAATCAATTATCGGCGGGTTATTATTTAAGAGGCAAAATCAAAATGAGCTCTCAAGAAAGGCAAATTACCGTTCGTGAGAGCCAAAAAGGATAATTAAATTTAAGATGGTCAACTTATTCACAAGGATAAGAAAGCGATCATTTAACTAGAGGCTTACTTGACCGACTAAAACCCAATATCAAATGAGCAAGAAAGTAATACTAATCTAACGTGCTCTTCTGAACGGTTTAAATTAACAACATTTCACAATATAAAACAAGAAAGAAAGTCGGTCAAGCCCGACTATAACATACTCTGTACCAAGAAATTTTGTCTTTTGATCATAACTCGAAAACCGTTCATCCGATCTTCTTCATTCCTTTGGCGGATCGATAAGTTATTCTAATAACTAAATATGTCCAGAAGGAACAAGCCATCTATCTTCAAAACTGTGGGAGATATGACGTTTTTTCTAAATTGCGGGGGCGGGAGGGGGCGTGGCCAAAATTGAAAATAAACTTGATCTGCCTGCAGACATAAGAAGCATATGTCCCATACACGTCAAACCTCTATCTCTTACCATCTCTGAGATCTGTGCGTTCATACGGACAGACGGACAGACGGACATGGCTATATCGACTCGGCTGTTGATGCTGATCAAGAATATATATACTTTATGGGGTCGGAGATGCTTCCTTCTGGATGTTACATACTTTTGCACAAACTTATAATACTCTATGTACCTACGGTACAGAGTATAACAAGTAAGGGCGCTGCAGTCGAGTTTCCCGACCACAAAATACCCTGTTCATTTGTTTTCATTTATTTCTTTGTAACAAAATGTCATCCTAAATGTGGGCAACACTTTTGGTAGTCCTGACCAACAACTGGGGGGGTGCTCTTATCAGCTCAACTGTTTCGCTTATAACTCCGGTGTTTTTTGTCCGATCTGATTGTACTTTTCAGAATAGATAGATATTGGGCCTAGCTTGATGCATACTAATCCACGAGGCTCTAATTTGAAAATTGTGGATCTGACGGTTGTTTAGGTCTAGGATTTCTAGAAGAGGTCTTGGTTTTTTGGGGATAAAAGGTGGACGGGTGGGAATTTTCCAAATCTGAAACAAACTTGATCTGCGTACAGCAAAAATCTACCTTCGTGCAAAAAATTGTTTCTCTATCTCTTATAGTCTCTGAGATCGACGCGTTCATACAGACAGACAGACGGACAGACGGACAGACGGACATGGCTATATCGACTCGGCTGTTCATGTTGATCAAGAATATATATACTTTATGGGGTCGGAAAACTTTCCTTCTCCCTGTTACATACATTCGCACAACTTCATGATCCCCCTTTTCCCATTTTCAATGGGAACAGGGTATAAAAAACACCTACTGCTTGTTGTCCAGCGGTGAAAGATCTTTCTCCGAGGCGGTTGAGTTGCTTGTGTTGGTTTAAATTTCAGAAGTGGGGTTTTGGTACTATAGTTTAAGGGGTGTGTTGATATATCGTGAGCCAAACTTGTCGGCTTTCTTACACTTGAAAATTATCTTTAATTGAACTTTAGCTCAGGCAAAAAAGCGATTAACGAAAAGCAGCTGTGACGACACATATCTATACAAGCATGGATTAAAGTTCACTTGGCACGCGTTTAAATCATATTTTCTGGCGATAACAATGTGGGCTAACGCGTTTTACTTCTAACCTCCAAAACTATTCTAGGCAGGGTCACACTGGCTCCGAGAGGGCCTTTCAGTTAGAGATGGGAGTTTTTAAATCTTGATGAGACACGAAAACTGGTTTGCTCACGAAGCACACACACACAAGTACTCTTGGGTTTGCTCAATCCTGTACAGTCACGGCTCTGGAAGATGGCCTTGGCACGTAGGCAGACGACGCTGTGCAAATAGGTGCAGATCACGTTGGGCACTGATGTGGGCCAATAAAGTTGGGCTCTGGTATAAGGGGCCAGACCTTTTTGGTTAGGAAAGAAAATGCAGCGAGGGAAGGCTAATTAGTACACCAAGCCTATGAGAACGGTCTTGCTGGTTAATTACCTTTTTCCTGGCTAGCAGCAATCTATAAACACTTTTGGGGCCGCTTGGCCGCTGACACGTGGCTTGGCCGCGAGGTTGGCTGGACCAATATTTCTCGGCAACAGATTTGTTTCTGGTTAGGAATCAGCATCTAAAGTGAGCGATTAATTAGTTATTGCTACTACAAGCACGAAAATAAGGCAACTAACCTAACAAATGAAAGAATTATCCAGAAAATGGCAATTCTCAACCCTTTTCGGTGAAATGGCTTCGAAATTTAGTTCGCTATTGATTTTTGTTGAAGAATAATCAATATTTATGACTTATTTTTCACTTTTAAAAGAAAGCGCAGGCAACTGCAAGTTGAGGTTAAGCTTGATTGGTCGAAAATATTTGTTCTGCAGGCAACTGGCACGTCCGTTCAGCTCGATAATCGAGAAGCAAAAGAACTCTGCTCAGTCTCGGCGCTGCTAGCAAATCGTGCACCGGAAGTATGCGGCAGGCAGGGTTACATTTTTGCCATCATTCGATTAGCAATCGGCAAGGTTGCTATTGGCAAGTGTCGATCGCTAGAGGGCTTAACATAGGGAAAAATGTTAGTGACAAGCGCCACATCACTACTTTCACAGAGTTTGAATGAACTTTAAAATCAACTAAGAACAGCCTTGACTGTTAGATTTAAAAAAGTTGAAAGTTACACAGACAAAAAAAATCAGAAATCGAATTGAAAACAGGGCAATCCCGGAGCAGCGCTTAAACTGATCCTGTTTTTCTGGACTAAAAAAAAAAAGTGGAAGGGAAATCAATCTTTTCCGGGATCGGCTCAAGAATATCCGGGACTAGCCAGTTTTCAATCCCGTTTCTGATTGATTTTTTTTTGAGTGTACACGTGCAGCACTGTTTTCTCACTAATTTGAAGGACATTTCCACTGAAAACAAAAAAGGCATTATTTACTAAGATTACTTTTCTGACTCTATTTTTTTGTCAGGTTGACACCGGAAAAAATGCCGGTCAAATTTTATGCCTAAGAAGTATGATTTGATCCTTTCAGCTGGAATAAAATTTTGAGTACGAGTAAGCCTAACCTAATCCTGAGCGGGATTGCCTTAGGCAGGGTCGTACTTAACAGTCAAGTGAGAGAGTGAGAGAGCTATCAAACTGAGAGCAATTGCCGATTTGCTCTCTTATCTTCTCGTCGCTCTGTCGTTTTTCGTTCTGTCGTTTGCCGAAAGCAAACGGAAGGAATTTTAAATTCTACAAAGTGAAAAGAAGACAAGAAAGAAAGTCGGTCAAGCCCGACTATAACATACTCTGTACCAAGAAAATTATACGCTCAGCATAAATTTTGATGCTGCAGTAGCAGTAGTAATCAGGATAACTTATCGATCCTCCAAAGGAATGGCGAAGATCGGATGAACGGTTTTCGAGCTATGATCAAAAGACTGCTCGCTGCTGCTTTCAGCTGCTACTGCAGCATCAAAATTTATACTGAGCGTATAATTTCGTTGGTACAGAGTATGTTATAGTCGGGCTTGACCTACTTTCTTGTGAAACAATGTGAAACAAATAAATACAAAATTGCAGGATGCTACCATTAAAAACAAAAAGTTGTTCTAACTAAGACTGTTTTTCAGACCTATCTTTTGTATGGCAACTATACCATATAGTTGTCCGATTTTGATAAAACTTGGTAGAATTATAAAAGTACATAGAAACCTACGATTACAAAGTTTGGAGACGATTCCATTGAAAAGCAAAAAGTTTTTCTCACTAAAACTAGTTTTACGACTGATTGTTTCTATGGGAGCTATGAGATATCCGATCCGGTCGGTTCCGACGTATTAGTAGTGTGCAACAAAAAGACGACTCTGTGCAAAATTTCAGCTCGATAGCTTCAAAACTGAGAGACTAGTTTGCGTAGAACAGACAGACGGACGGACAAAGCTCAATTGACTCAGCTCGTCACCCATTTCTATGCGTTGCAAACTTCTGGGCAAAATTATAATACCCTTAGCAAGGGTATAACAACAACAAATCTTACGGCCACCATAATACACAAACAAGTCCAGGCTTGTGGCTTGGCTGGTCTTGCCACAGCGCTCCCGCCCCTCGCGTGATGCTTCATTCGACCTTCAAAACATCACCCAATCTCAAGGGGATTGGCCTAATCCAGCTTTCACCACATCATCTCGCCTCCAGCAGAAAACTTTAGCATTTCATTTTAAAGTGACATTTATTTCTAAGAATTATAACAGTTTCCATGTATGTTAACTTTTAATTTCAAGGGAACAAAATTAATAATTTTTACTTGCCCTTATAAGCAACGTATAAGTCCCAATTAGCCTTTGAATTAATTCAAATTCGATTTTTATATTACTAAATTTTTCTATGTGCACTTTGGTAAATCCTTCCTATCCTTACGGAGCTCCCGGAACTGGGACGGTCTAGGGGCACTATG
The DNA here is from genome assembly GCA_035044985.1 of Lordiphosa fenestrarum. Taxonomy (NCBI): domain Eukaryota; kingdom Metazoa; phylum Arthropoda; class Insecta; order Diptera; family Drosophilidae; genus Lordiphosa; species Lordiphosa fenestrarum. The sequence continues at coordinate 29,000 of JAWNNO010002832.1, forward strand.
TTGATCAAGGGTAGGTAATTGGAGTCCCCAGACGAGTATCATTTGGACAATCACAACATATAAATAAGCAACAATATAAATAAGCAATAAATAAATAATAAATACAGGGTGTCCCGGGAACTTTTACAAGTATTTGAATGCCCAATAGAACACAAAAAGAGGAACATTTTTTGTTCTTGCTCCATGTGTCTAATTTGACCGTTTATGAGTTACAGCGATTCGAAGTAAATGCAGTTTATTTCGAAACTACTTGTTTTAATAGTAAAATTTTTTCTTTAACTTGTGAGTTTTCTTTCAAAAATTCGAATTTGATTGCATTTCAATCTTCTGAATTTCGAAAACAAACCAAAAATTTATTTGTCAATTCAGCTATGAAATTTTCAAATCGGGAGTACGCTGACATAGTGTTGTACTATGGCATGGCATGCTGCAATGCAACTGTTGCGCGGCGTCTGTACGCAGAAGCCTTTCCACAAAGGCGTATTCCCAACGAAAGAGTATTTCCAGGTACGTACAATCGCCTAGCAGAAACTGGAAATGTGTCAAAACCAGCCGGCGACCGTATTCGAGGACACGACAAAAATGTTGAGGAGTCTGTTTTGTTGGCTGTTGAAGAAGACACAAGCGTGCGTCAGTTGTCTCGCCGTTTAGGGGTTCAAAGAAATCGTGTCCATAGAGTGTTGAAAAATAATAGAATGCACCCATATCACTACCAGCCCGTACAAGAACTGCCTGAAGGTGATAGTCAGCGTCGTTTGGACTTTTGCAGATTTATGGTGGAAAAGGATGAAGATTTTTTAAAATGCATTTTATGGAGCGATGAGTCCACTTTTGACCGGGAAGGCATTGTTAATTTTCACAATTTGCATCATTATGCTACGGAGAAGCCTCATGTGAAAAGCATCAAAGAAGATTTAGTTTCAATGTTTGGGCAGGTATCATTGGTAAGTAAACTCAAACTCAGTATTTTGAGTAAGATTATAACGTGCACTGCTGTAGGAAACCATATCATAGGACCAGTTTATTTACCGCAGAGGCAAAACAGTGCGGACTATCTTGATTTTGTTGGAGGATGTGCCCCTAGCGCTAATACGTTCAATCGTTTTTCAACACGATGGCATACAAGCCGTATCGTAAAAGACTTTTTGAACCAACAATATGGAGAAACGGCAGAAACGGTCCCATTCAATTGCCACGTAGGTCACCCGATTTAAGTCCCTTGGACTATTTTATTTGGGGAAGAGCCAAGGAGCTAGTGTACACTGAAGAGATATTGAATATTGAACAATTAAAGGAAAAAATCGACAATGCATTTCAAACAATGAAAACTGAAATTCAGCTAAACGTCACTACGACTGAAATTAGAAGGCGTTGCGAAATGTGCATTAGTGTCGAAGGTTCTCATTTTGAGCATTTGCGTTAAAAATTCGAAAAGAAAAAAAGTTGATTTTTAATTTATTTTTTTGAAATGTCAAAATAAATTTTAATGAATTTTAAAACAATTAGTTTCGAAATAAACTAAATTTACTTCGAATCGCTGTAACTCATAAACGGCACAATTTAGACACATGGTACAAGAACAAAAAATGTTCCTCTTTTTGTGTTCTATTGGACATTTAAATACTTGTAAACGTTCCCGGGACACCCTGTATACATGGTTTTTATGATTGTTTAATAAAATTAAATAGTAATTGAATATTGTCTTTGATTTGACTTTAAAAAAATAGAGGAAAGCTAACTTCGGCTCGGCCGAAGTTTGTATACATTTGCAGCACGTTTTCTAACTAATTTGAAGGACATATCAACTGAAAACAAACAAGTTTTTCGCAATAAGACTACTATTCTGACTCTACTTTTGTATATCAGCTATACTTTAATTCCATTTGGCAGAATTATGGAAGCATTAAGGGGGTATTGCTGGCTGGAAGGCTGTTTTTGGGCCTTTTTAAAAAAAAATCTTATTTGAAAACGGTAATAGTTATTTAAATTCTGTTTGTTTTATTTTATTAAGAACATATTAAATTAAATGAAAAACAATTTTTTTCCTTTGTACGAGGGCTCTTCAAAAAGTTGTCGGCCTTCGAAGTTGGAAGTCGAAAAAAAAGGTATGCTGCTGGCGGCATGGATAACTCCACTTCGGATCATCCGAAATGGAAAAAGTAAACGGCATTAGATTCAGTACAGATATAATTCTGGCCCCTACCTCAATCATAATTTTGCGATTTTTTTTTTACAAAATGTCGGAAATTGAAAAATGAAAAATCGATTTTGGGCCATTTTTTTGTAGTTTAGTGTAAAAAAAATATAGTAAACAAATTTTTAAAATTATGATTGAGGTAGGGGCTAGAATGGTGACAATTCTGCGTCGATTGCACTTTGTTTCATCAAAATCGGTTCAGAACTACGGGCGCAATCACCGCCGCCAGCTCGAAAAACGTGGTTTCGAGATAAACGAGTTTAAAGTTTGAAGTAGTTTTTTTACATCAAAAAAAATTGAAATGAAAAATTTTAGTATGTAGTTTTAGAAATTCGACAATTCTCCGTCGATTGCACTTGGGGTCATCACAATGGGTTCCATAGAACTGGAGAAAACTGACTTCGAAAGCTCAAAAACGTGATTTTGAAGACACTTAAAGAAAAGTTTAGGCAATAAAACATTTTTTTTTTGTGAAATACTTACATATAGTATATCAGTATGCAATGCCAGCAAACGCGAATCTGAAAAGAACGCTTTGAACGAAATTCGGTGGTTGCTTCAAACCGTTGCATTCAAAAAGTAGCCAAACTAAGCAAATCGCATTTTGGCGACAACATAGCTGGACAAAAAGGCCATATCTCCTAAAGTATTCCGAATTTTAAAAAACCCTTTTAGGACAATATTCTCAAATATCCAAGCTATAAAAATATGCCAAAAAAAAAAATGGAAAAAAAAATTTCGCCAACAAGCAATACCCCCTTAAAAACTAGTAAATATGGAATTTGGAGACGATTGCATTAAAAACAAAAAAGTTTTTCTCACTAGAACTAGTTTTTCGACCGATCGTTCCTATGGCAGCTATATGTTATAGACATCCGATCCGGCCGGTTCCGACAAATGTGCAGCGTATTTGTACCAGAAGACTTCGAGCAAAGTTTGGTCGCGATAGCTTTAAAACTGACGGAGGAGATAGCATAGAAACAGACGGACAGACGGCTAGACGGACATGGCTATACCGACTCAGCTCATGCTGATCAAGAATATATACACTTTATATGGTCGGAAATGCTAGATGGCAACAAGATCCGCTTTATCCGCCACCAGAGGGTGATTTCCCCCTTTTTTTATACCCTTGCAGAGCGTATATTGAAATTGTCCAGATGTTTTTAACGCATAGAAGGAAGCCTTTCCGACCACATAAAGTGTATATATTCTTGATCAGCATGACGAGCTGAGTCGGTATAGCCATGTCCGTCTATCCGTATTTACTAGTTTTCAATGCATCTCCATTTGGCATTCTGCCAAATTTGGTCGTAGTCGGACATCTATATGGTATAGCTGTCATACAAAAGTAGAGTCAGAAAAGTAGTCTTATTGGGAAAAACGTGTTTGTTTCCAGTGGATATCAGGGTTGTGCCGCTGGCATTATTTTCTTCAATTTGCATTATTAATTGGTAATGCTAATTGATAATGCATAATTTTCAGTGGCATTCAAATTTTTTTAATTGGCATTATAAATTCAATTCCAATTAAAATATTTTGAATTGGCATTAAAATGAAACAATTTCAATTTGCAATTTTGAATTAGCATTGAAATGAAATAATTTCAATTCATTATTCTGAACTAGCATTGAAATGAAATAATTTCAATTGATAATTTTAAATTGGCATTGAAATTAAATAATTTCAATTAATTATTCTGAACTAGCATTCGAATGAAATATCAAAGATGCCAAATAATGTTAATAAACATCGTTTTTAAGGGAGAATAAATCTTTTATTTCTGAAATGGATAATGTGGATGCGGAAACCCACTTTGGGGGGAACAACAAGTAAGATTACTAACAGCCAAACAAATTAATGCCAGGGAAATTTTAAGGGAACTTTCAATGTGAAGATTTTACATTAGTGTGCTGTCTGTGTTCGGCAGACCTCTCACACGCACAGCACAATAATGTAAAATCGAAACTCCACATTGAAATTTCCCCTTGCCAATTACTTGAATGGCCGTTACGAGTCTGGCTGTTCTAGGGTCTTTGCTGAGACCCTCCATTGCTAATTTTTGGAGTGCGCCTTACTACTTATTGCAATGTAACTTTTGACCACTACTTTGTGAATTCATCCACTGTACTGAGTCACCAAAGATCATTTTGGGATGCCTCCCATCGAAAAGAATAACAGGGGCCGCGACTTTGAACAAGAGGAATGCCACGCTTGGCATTAGTAATTAACAATTATAATTCAATTTTCACTGAAAATTTCAATGATAATTTAGATGCATTTATTTTGAATTGGTAAACAGAAAAAAAAATCCGAATTCGGCATTGAAAACGGGGTGATCACGGGGCATGCTTGAAGTGATCCTGTTTTTCGGGATCAAAACAAAAAAAAGGGAAGTAAAATAAATCTTTTTCCGGGATCAGCTCAAGAATATCCGGGATCACCCCGTTTATAATCCCGTTTCGGATTGATTTTTGAGTGTATTATTTCATTTCAATATCAATTCAAAATTATCAATTGAAATTATTTCATTTCAATGCTGGTTCAGAAAAATGAATTGAAATTATTTCATTTTAATGCTAATTCAAAATTTTCAATTGTAATTATTTTATTTCAATGCCAATTCAGAATCACGAATTGGCATTATTTTATTTTAATGTCAATTCAGAGTTATCTTACTCCGTAAAATTGATTCCCATGCACAAAATATCATTCCATCACACCAATTTGGGTTCCGAGCTAAACACGGGACTATTGAGCAAGTCAACCGCATAACTTCAGATATTCGGATTGCGTTTGAAAACCACGAATACTGCTCTGCCATTTTCCTAGATGTTGCCCAAGCATTTGACCGCGTATGGTTGGACGGTCTTACATTCAAGATAAAGACAATGCTTCCACCAAATACACAGAAAGTCCTAGAAAGTTACGTCAGTAACAGAGTATTTACAGTTCGTCAAAATGAGTACACAACAGAAGAGTTCACCATAGGAGCCGGAGTACCGCAGGGAAGTGTTCTTGGTCCTTTCCTATACGTACTATACACTGCCGACATACCAACAGACTCTCGACTTACAATAAGTACTTTTGCGGATGATACCGCAATACTAAGCAGATCACGATGTCCAATTACCGCAACAAGACTTTTGGCAAGCCATCTTACCGACGTGGAAGAGTGGCTGGCCAACTGGCGTATTAAAATCAACGAGCAAAAGTGTAAGCACGTGACGTTCACACTCAACAGAAGCACCTGTCCCCAGCTATCACTAAACGCGACTTTGATCCCGCAGTCAAACGATGTCAAATGCTTGTGCGAGCAGCGTGGACATCCTCCAAAGATCACAGTCGAGAATCCTTAGAACCATCACTGGAGCGCCATAGTACATTCGCAATGATTGTATCCACAACGACCTCAGCATCCCACTGGTTGAAACTGAAATAGAGGAACTTAAGCGCTAATATTCTGAGAAGCTTCTTGCCCACCCAAACCAACTTGCAAAATCTCTCACCATGCTGGCAACGCATTCTCGCCTGCGAAGAATCGACCTACCAACCCAGCGACTGACTTGAAGGGCCGTAGAACACAAACTACCTCCAATAGGGGATAGTTTTTGAAAATAGTTTCTAGATTAAGATTTGAAAAATAATTGTTAGTCTCTTTAAGAGAAGATCCAATAAATACCAACCAAGCATAAAAAAAAAAAAAAATCAGAGTTACGAATTGGCATTATTTTATTTCAATGCCAATTCAAAATTGGTAATTGGAATTACTTCAGTTCAATGCCAATTCAAAATATTTTAATCGGAATTAAAATTTATAATTTCAATTAAAGAGTTTTTGAACTATCATTTAAAATTTAATGCTAATTCAAAAATAATGCTAATGCTTCTGGACCCAGCCCTGGTGGATATGTCCTTTGATTTAGTTAAAAAACCAGCTACAAGGGTTGTATACCTGCCGAGCCGAAGTTAACTTTCCTCTATTTTTTCTTTTTAAATCCCGCTCTTTATGCCATCACTACCGCGAGCATGCACATACACGGCCCTCTACCTATCGCTCACTAATACCAATGTATAATCTTTCATCTTTCATTGATGCTGATCAAGAATATACTATACATGTAAGGTGGCCACCTTAGACATGCATCACGGTGTGGCATCCCTCTCACCTCATTGCAGGGGCATACTTTTTTGCAAATACGTCAGTCGTGTCGTGAGTCATCAGCGAGCAGCGGCAGGGGAATAAATTTGTCAGTCGGAAAAGAAGTCGTTGCCGGAATTAAGTTAAAAGTTGTAACTCCCGGTTATTAAGTTGAACTCTTGTCTACATTTTAATTTAATTTGTGAAACTCACTATCAACCATCAATGTAATCTATTATTTAACTGTTCGTGCCAAATTTCTAACAATAAATGACTTAATAACTAAATAAATCTTACATATATACTTTATAGGTTCGGTGATCTTTCCTTCTGGCTGTTACATACTTTTGCACAAATTTACCTACGGTACAGAGCATAAAAATAAAAAGAAGCAAAGCAAAAATCAAAAAAAAGAGAGAGAGAGAGGTTAAAAGCAGACGCATACCCCAAAGGGCTCCCGTAAAAATCAAATTTAAGACACTTAAAGGCAGCGGAAGCACAAAGAAACTGTGACATACTTGTCTGAGGCTGGCGTGGGCTGTGTGGACCGTCGTCGATCTGGCCAAGAAGTGGATCCGCGAGTGGAAAGGCAACAAATATCTGGACTGCATTCCTGCCGCGAATTTTTGGCAACAACAAAACTTAAAGACGGTGAGAGAAATTGCACTCACACAAAACATTGTAGCATATTTTTTGTTGGACACAGCCTACTACTGGGCACGCAAACAACAGCTGATAGTGTTGGAAAACGCGCATATCAGCTATTATAGCAGCTTTTGGAAATTTCTGGCAAAGCGCTTGGCGCCAACATAACTAATATTTGAAATGTCTGTTAAGAGATCGCCCATCATTGCAAAAATGCACAACGATATGCCTGGTGCAAACCAAACGATATGCCTGGTGCAAACCAAACAAACCAGGATACGCCAATGCAACTCGAGAAACGTAAGAGGGGTGCTCTGTCGCCCGAAGTATCTCTTAATGACCTAATGGCAGCTATTAATCAAATGAACACTAATGTTAACTTGGAACTGGCGAATCTGGAGAACACACTCGCATCAAAAGAAGACATGTGTCAAATTAAAAATCAACTGGGAACGCTAAATCAAGCCATAAACAATCTTGAAACTGAAAATGTAGCTTTGAAATCCGAAATCGCTCAACTTAAGATGGATAGAGAAGCAGATAGACGGGAACTGAATAAACTGTCACAAGAAGGAAGAAACAAAAACCTAATAATAAAAGGACTTCTTAAGGGTAATGCAACTAAAGAAAAGATAGAGCACCTGATGCGCGAAAAAATGGGAGTTCGCAATGCTACAGTTAGGGAAACCCGAATTCTATTCGAAAGGCAAAACAAAGTCGGCGTACTGGCAGAGATGGAGACAACATATATGGCAAAGGATCTCCTAAAAAACGGACGTACTCTATCCGGCACCGCCATTTACATAGAAAAGGATTTGAACAAAGAAAAGCAAGAACAGAAAAGAGGTCTACTGATATTAAAAAAGGAATTAGCAAAAATCAATAAAAATGTAAAAGTGTTTGTAAAAAATGAAAACATTAATATTGGCGGCAAATGGATGAGTTTTAATGAACAGAACATTCTAATGTGTCAAGGACAGCCGGCCGAAAAATCCATTGAAGAAACTTTTGGCGAAAAGGCAAAGCACATAAGTTTGTCTTACACCGAACTGCTTAATAAGGCAAAAAAATACCACGCTTAAACACTTCCATCACAAGAAAACTATCACTAAACCCTGCAATAGACCAAACAATAGAACCAGCAATAGAACGATCAATCAAAATTTTATCCTACAAAATAGCAGGACTCGCAAACAAACGATTACATACTCGATTTTTTGAACTCGTAAACTCAAACGATATTTTCTGCCTATATGAAACTTTCGTGGAGAAAAACCAGGAACAGTTCGAAAACTATTTTACAGAGCACTTATTACACTGAGAGTTAGCAGTAAGAACAGCAAATAGAGGAAGAGCAAGTGGAGGGATTCTACTCGGCATAAAAAAAGACCGCGTGCTCTGCCTCATTTCGTCTCTCGCTCAGAGCTGAGAGCCGATTTTCGAGAGCCGGGAGCACTAAACGCCTCACAGCTCGTGAGCCACAGCTTCTGGCTCAGAGCAGTGAGCCACAGCTCGGGAGCCGTGAGCCATCAACCGGCTCTCGGCTCGTGAGCCACAGCACACGGCTCTGAGCTGTGAGCCACAGCTCTGAGCCAGAAGCTGTGGCTCACGAGCTGTGAGGCGTTTAGTGCTCCCGGCTCTCGAAAATCGGCTCTCAGCTCTGAGCGAGAGACGAAATGAGGCAGAGCACGCGGTCTTTTTTTATGCAGAGCAGTGAGCCACAGCTCGGGAGCCGTGAGCCATCAACCGGCTCTCGGCTCGTGAGCCACAGCACACGGCTCTGAGCTGTGAGCCACAGCTCTCGGCTCATGAGCCAACAACCAGCTCTCGGCTCGTGAGCCACAGTTATCGGCTCTGAGCTGTGAGCCATAGCTCTCGGCTCGTGAGCCATAGCTCTCGGCTCGTGAGCCATAGCTCTCGGCTCATGAGCCATAGCTCTCGGCTCATGAGCCATAGCTCTCGGCTCATGAGCCATATCTCTCGGCTCGTGAGCCATAGCTCTCGGCTCATGAGCCATAGCTCTCGGCTCATGAGCCATAGTTCTCGGCTCATGAGCCATAGCTCTCGGCTCGTGAGCCACAGCCACTAATAGCTTCTTACTAGCGGGACTCTTCTTTAGTTTGTATACTCTTGTCGAAGAACGATGGACAAGACTTTAAACAGTTTGCGAGACTACACACTTTAAACTTGTCAGGTACTACCTGTGGCTGCAGATCGCTATTAACATTTAAATTCGTTCAAACCTGGAAATTAAGGTGGCCAGGTCAGTAAGGGCACTTTTTGGCGCTTAATTCAAGACTTTAGGATACTGCTCGCACTTTCAATCCAAGGATCCAAAAATATCCTTGAATGCTGGGAATGCCGATTTCATGCATGCAATGGCATTCATACGAAGAGAAGGAAATTGCAATTCAATGATGCTATAGTCTTCCATCAGGACAACGCCAGGCCACACACATCTTTGGTGACGCGCCAGAAGCTCCGGGAGCTCGGATGGGAGGTTCTTTTGCATCCACCGTATAGTCCGGATCTCGCACCAAGTGATTACCACCTATTTCTGTCCATGGCGAACGAGCTTGGTAGACGGAAGTTGGCCACAAGAGAGTCCTGTGAAAATTGGCTCTCCGAGTTTTTTGACAATAGGGAAGCGAGCTTCTATAAGAGGGGCATTGTGAAGTTGGCATCTCGTTGGGAACTCGTCATCGAATAAAACGGCGCATATTTGACTTAAATCGCATTATTATAACCAATTTTATGAACAATTGAAAATTCAATAAAAATACCGCAAGACTTTTTTGACAACCTTATATATTCTTGATCAGCATCAAATTTTGTTTCTCACGAGCCGAGAGCTATGGCTCATGAGCCGAGAGCTAAGGCTCACGAGGCGAGAGCTATGGCTCATGAGCCGAGAGCTATGGATCATGAGCCGAGAGCTATGGCTCACGAGCCGAGAGCCGGTTGATGGCTCACGGCTCCCAAGCTATGGCTCACAGCTCAGAGCCGATAGCTGTGGCTCACGAGCCGAGAGCCAGTTGTTGGCTCACGAGCCGAGAGCTGTGGCTCACAGCTCAGAGCCGTGTGCTGTGGCTCACGAGCCGAGAGCCGGTTGATGGCTCACAGCTCCCGAGCTGTGGCTCTCAGCTCTGAGCCAAGAGCCGAGAGCTATGAGCTGAGAGCAAGAGCTGGCTCTCGAGAGCTGCGAGCAAAGAGCAATTCCGAACCCTGCTAAGAACACAAGTAAACTGTGAGTTTATAAAATCCGAAAATGCAACTACCTCAAAACTTGGCACTGTGGAAGGAACTTTCTACATAGTACCAACCTACCTTAACTGTAACAAATGGACTGGCGACTATAACAAACTGAATAATGCTCTCTTGGAGGTTGAATCGGAAAAAACAATGATAATTGGAGACCTTAATGCGAGAATAGGAAGCGAACAAGTAGAAACGGAGAGTCACCACACAGCACGCAGTATCGCCGTGAAGCCAAGAATTGCGATGTACATGCAAGTTGACAGAAATGGGAAAAAACTTATCGAGCTGTGCGAATTGCATCACCTTACCGTGCTTAATGGTAGAACGGCAGGGGACGCCCAATGCAATTACACTTTTGTGAGAGCACAGTCAACATCAACCATTGATTACTGTCTAATTGGTTCTGACTGGTCTAACTATATAAAAGACATGAAAATAAAAAGCGAAATATTCTCGGATCATATGCCTTTGGAAGTAAAAGTCAACTTAAATGTAACCCATCAATCCACAGCAAGCAAACTTTTGCCAAAGCTACGCTGGAAGACCAATCTAGCCAATATATATGCCGAAAAACTTAAAACGAACCTGCGCAGAACGGATGCATGCCCAACCCAGGCGCACATTGAAAACCTAACAGAATGTTTACAGGAAGCCGCGAAGTGCATGCAATCTACAAACACGAGCCATCGAAAACAACCCTGGTTTGATAGTGACTGCGAAACGCTACGAAAGAGTTCTATGAACCTTTTGAAACAAATGAGACGAGAAGCCACTGCTGAAAGTAAAACGTACTACCAAAAGGCAAATTCACAGTATAAGGCGCTATGTATACACAAGGAGTATATTTATTACCAGAATATGGAATCGGAGATAAACAGTGTGAGAGACAGCAAAGCCTTCTGGCAACTTGTTAGGCTCTTAAATGGACAAGCGGCTAGGCCCAATATTAAAATAGATGCCAGCATATTAGCAGATCATTTTCGAAACATGCTATACTCGCACAACAAGCCAGAACAACTAAGCATTGCGATTCCTCAGATCATCAGCGAAGAAATGGACCGTTGGATATCCATGGAAGAAGTACAACAAGCACTCAGAAATGCAAAAACAACAAGGCCAGTGGAATTTTTAAAAAATGCTCCAACAGAATTTATTGAGCGCCTTACAGGCGTGTATAACGATATTTTTGATAGCGGAATTATCCCAGATGGCTTTCGTAAGAACATAATTTTTCCGATCGCGAAGAAAGGCGACCTCATAAATCCAGCAAACTATAGAGGCATTTCTTTTATAAACGCAATAATGAAAACATTTGCAGCGATCTTACTAGCACGCTTGACTGATTGGGTGGAAAATAACAGCATATTAAGTGAATACCAGACTGGATTCAGAAAGCGATATTCAACCGTGGACAGTATATATGTACTTACCGCCATTTCAAAAGAGCGCCTAGAAAGTAAAAAGAAAATGTTCACTTTCTTTATAGATTTTAAAGCGGCCTTTGACACTATCGACAGGCAAAAATTGATTATGAAATTGAGTTCTATCGGGGTATCGTTTAAAATGGTAAATATCATCCAAAGCTTGTACTCGAAAAACCAAACTGCAGTATGGGAAGGAAGCACACTATCGGATTGGTTTAAAACAAATAACGGGGTAAAACAAGGTTGCCTACTGAGTCCGCTTTTGTTTGCAATATATGTCGACGACATAGTTATGGCACTGCCAGGAGGAGTCAAGTTTGGAGATTAAACAGTGAAGATCCTGATGTATGCGGACGACATGGTCTTATTAGCCGAAGACGCGCGAACACTACAAAAAATGATAGATGCGGCACAACGGTATTGCGACACCTGGGGATTGCAAATAAATATCCAAAAATCTAAGGTGATGATAATAAAGGAGCGAGGAAGAACAGCTAACGATGAGCAGTGGATGCTAAATGGGGAGAAACTCGAGGTGGTAAAGCGATTCACATATCTAGGAGTAACACTTACACCTAATATGAATTTCGCAAAACATATTGCCGAAAAACTAGCAGATGCAAAGAAGGCGCTGAATAGCACTTGGAAATCGCTTCTCGGGAAAAAACACGTATATCATAGCACGAAATTTAAAATGTTTGAAGCAACCGCCAAAGCGATAATGTGCTATGCAGGACAAGTCTGGGGTTACCAGTACTACGATGAGGTGGAGCAACTGCTGCGGTTCTACATAAAGAAAATGTTTCGTCTGCCGATCAATACCCCAACATACGCCATTCACCTTGAAACTGGGCTCCAACCACTCTTCATCCAAATCGCAATTCTTTTCGACATGGGTAATACTAGCTGAAAAGCACAATATTAATTGGAATGAAAGTGAAGTTCACAACTGGCCCCATATGCAACAAGCAATAATCCAAGGGGAGGAAGTAGAAGCCAGAGCAAACTACGAGCAGAAAGCAATCCAGAGTAGCACCCGAAACACATACAAATTATTGAACCACAACTTAAGCGAGCAAAATTATTTCAACGACATTTATGACTCCTTCAGCATATCAGTGATATTTAAGGCACGAGTTGAACTGCTCGCCTTAAAATTTATGCCACATATACCGACAGCAAACGAAGAATGTACTTTGTGCAACCTACGGGTTAGAGAAAACGTATTCCACCTTATCGCAATATGCCCCATTCTTAGCGAACTCAGGCGGTTACACTGGAAAAAGACGTCGCTAACAAAGGAAGAATACTTGGCGGTTCTAAACGGTGAAGACTGGCACATTCTAGCTGAGTTCTTAAAGGAGACTCTGAGATACCGGCGGAAAAATATGAACGAGTACACTTGAAGGGGACCAGCACTGTCACTCAAGAGGAACGATGTGGTATCTCGCGACGAGCGGGGCAGCTGCATGTAGTACTCGAAAGTGGCAGGCATCCTCGAAGTGAGCTGAGTTTGGCAGACGGATATATTCCATGCCAATTAACTTTTAATACCTTTATATTATAACTATGTTTTTTTCTCTTATAAAAATGTTTTAAATAAAGATACAACTACAACTACTACTAAGAAGCAAAGCAAAGAATTGTGCTCGAACGAAAAAAAAAAACCAAAAAGGGAATGCATGAATGTTTCACGTTATGCGACCAATTTAATGCAATTAATTAGCGCTGCCGGCGTCAAGATGTCATTTTTCTTGCGTTCTCTTGTTCCAATTTTGAGATTTTTGCGCGGGAGTTTCTTTTTTCTTTTAGGTCATTTCTACCCATGATGAAACAATAGAAGGTGAGGCGCTATGAGTGAGAGAGGTAAGGCGGTGTCAGTGTGAGTTCTCTGCAAAGTACCTTCACGTTCAGTGCTGCGCGTACTCTTGAAGCGTAAGCTTCTGGCAAAAGTATGCATCACACTAACGCCGCCCCACCTCTATTGTTGCATCATGGTTCTACTTTTGCTGCTGGGCTAGCAAAAAGGGGGGTCGTAGACAAAGAGCGATTTGGGAGTTTTAAGAGAGCGCAACTTCGATCCAACTCTGCTGATCCTTGGACTAATATATGGGGGGGTTTGGCCTGTCGCTTGAATCCACAGTGGCAGGCTGGCTATTAGATAGTGCCGCACCTGCAAAACAGGAGTGGAAGCGAATGCCGGAAGCCGAATGATAATTATTTTCTAATTCTAATATTTCTTAAATGCCGGCGACAAAATGACTATATTTGCCAACTTACAGCTTTAGGGGCTTTATAAAATTTCTTCGATATGACGGCTGGAATCACTTTGACTTTACTTGACTATCACGGCACTTGAAAATAATTTGTTTTATTTTTGTGGATAAATTTGCTTGCGCTAAAGAATATGCTGAACCTTTCTTGGCGAAGTGCAAATTAGAATAGCAAGCTGCCTGCTCCAGCGGCTCTGATGAAAGCTATTAACAGAGCCTGTGAGATTGTCGCCATTTTTATACTCTGTACCGTAGGTACATAGAGTATTATAAGTTTGTGCAAAAGTATGTAACATCCAGGAAGGAAGCATCTCCGACCCCATAAAGTATATATATTCTTGATCAGCATCAACAGCCGAGTCGATATAGCCATGTCCGTCTGTCCGTCTGTCCGTATGAACGCACAGATCTCAGAGATGGTAAGAGATAGAGGTTTGACGTGTATGGGACATATGCTTCTTATGTCTGCAGGCAGATCAAGTTTATTTTCAATTTTGGCCACGCCCCCTCCCGCCCCCACAATTTAGAAAAAACGTCATATCTCCCACAGTTTTGAAGATAGATGGCTTGTTTCTTCTGGACATATTTAGTTATTAGAATAACTTATCGATCCGCCAAAGGAATGAAGAAGATCGGATGAACGGTTTTCGAGTTATGATCAAAAGACAAAATTTCTTGGTACAGAGTATGTTATAGTCGGGCTTGACCGACTTTCTTTCTTGTTAGCCTACAATCTCACTCAGTTATCTTAGTATCTGAGTCGCTATATCTCTTACCAATTATATGGAACAATCGAGCGCTAGGTGGCGCTGACAACATAAAGTATTGCCTATTTCCAGGCTGCGAAAAGTGTCTTGGGGATTTCTTTACAATTTCCCCCCCCACAAAAATCACACTTTGGCGTAGATCACCAAACGTGTGATCATCGCTTGGAGCGAGATTGGGAGATGCATTTCTAAATATTAATTGTTTTAAGTCTTTGGCATGGAATTAGCCAACTATACGCCCTTGAAGGTCGTCAACTTCATAATAAGCATTTCTTAGTTTCCGTCTGATCCTGGCCTTTATGAACGCTAGTGCCAATTTGGCAGTAAATCCTTTTCGGAAATTGCTCTGTTGAAAATTACGTCTAAATATTTAAAGGACACATCTCTACTTCGTTAATTATATGTCCTTTCATTGCGTGTGTGTTGAGCTATCAGCACCTTCTTTGCCTTTGTGCGAATAATGTCAAAGGAATCCTCTTTACTAAACTGCACCGTTCTGTCTTCTAACATATTTAATGCCCGTAAGAGCTTAAAACTTACCCCATCAGTAATCATATGTTGGCCAAAAGCCAGTCGATAAGGACTGGTGTGTATGCCAGAATGCATGCTACTTCGAAGGTGCAGAACAAATGCTGCTAAGATGTTCAGCCCAATTCTTTTGGTTTGGATGAACATAGGATATTATTGCAGCTATGACTGACCTGTCTACTCTTTCCGAAGCATTAGCCTGTGGAGCCTGAATCGCAGTGTAGGTTTGATTTATATTGTATCTTGCTAGCAGAAAATCAAACGCGTTTGACCGGAACTGAACGCCAATGTCAAAAACAATGGTTTCAGGCTAGGGTTGTTGAAAATAAATATCGATATTTTTTTTAGAAGGAAAAATAATAACCTCAAGGTGTCATTTGACTCCAGCAATCTCTCTGCAATCAAAATCTATAGGTAGCCTCGGAAAAATATGCATTTAGTGGTATATTTTTCCTTTTAAAAAAAATATCTATATTTATTTTCAACAACCCTATTACAGGCACTCCAAAGCAATTAAAAAGAAGAAGTAAATTTTTTGACTGTTTTAAGAAAGGGAAACTTTGATAAATGGTCCAAAACAACCAATATCCCTATATGACAGGATCGACTGCGCGGACATGGGCCAAGGAAATCTACATATAATTTCTGGAAAGATCCTTCCGATTGACCTGTGTATCCCAAAGGTGGTCGCAAAGTATGGTTTGGGTATTTGCTACTTCTGCACACGTCACATTTGTTGATGTAATGTTAATGCGGTAGGTACTAGGTCTCTTGGTAACCATAGTTTCCAAGCATTATCGTGAGATACTTTTTCTTTCGAAGCATGCTCGGCTCGACTATATATTTAATCGTCTACTTGGGTTAACCAAGATCTTAGTCCTCAACACTCAGTATTCAGGCGTTTGAAATGACTTGGACTTGAGATCAATCCCTCTTGGAACACTTAACACTGATAAGTCCTCAGTATAAGTCCGAGAAAGAGCATCCGGAACTACGCTTTGGCTGCCCTTTATATGATGGATTTTAAAGACAAAGCCTTGCAACTTTGAAGCCCATCTGGCGAGTCGTGAGCTGAGATCACTCTGCGATATTAGCCATTTAAGGGAGGCATGATCAGTAATGATCGACAATTCCTGTCCCTCTATGTACGCCCTTATATTTTTTACGGCTAGTACAGCTGCCAGACATTCTTTTTCAGTGACAGTGTATTAAGCTTTCGAGACATAAACGAGATTGGGACCTCTGCAACATCTACACTTGTCTGCATCAAAACAGCACCAACTCCCGTGCTACTGGCATCGCAGTGGATGGCAAAAAACTTGTTGAAGTCCGGACTAGGTAAGACAGGTGGGTTTTAAGTGCTTCGAACGCTTTCTGAGCTTCCTCGCTCCAAACAAAACTACGTCGCTGTTTCAAGGTATCCGTTATTGGGGATGCCAAAGCAGCGTAGTTCCGTCCATCCCGTAAGTCCCAGGAAGCGACGGACTTGCTTAACTGAGCGGGGTGGAGGAAAGTCTACAATAGCCGAAATTGTATCAGGGCCAGTGCTTATTGTGCCATGGCCTATTATATGACCTAAATATTTGAATTCCTTGCGACAAAACATGCTCTTCTCGACGTTTATTGTCAAGTTCGCTTTTCCCAGTTCGGTAGCCAAAATTTTAAGCACCGCTAGATGCCGTTCGAAAGTATCGGATACGATCAGTAGGTCATCTAGATAAATAAAACCTCATTTCTCAAGTGAGCGGGTATTATTTTGTCCATTAACCTTGACATGGAATGTGGAGCGTTAGTCAACCCAAATGGCATTACTGTGTACTGGTATAAAGGTCTAAAAGGCATCCTCTAAATCCAAACTACTTATGAACTCTGCTGCCGGTAGTCTTCCCAAAATACCATCTATTAAAGGCCTTGACGGTGATTTCATTGACCTTCCTACTTTCTATGTATAGACGAACCTTTCCAGGCTTTTTCGCTTAAACTGCAGATGAGGACCATGCACTATTCGAAACTTCAATAACTCCTAGTCCTAACATTCGATCTAGCTCATCAGACATAAGCTTCTCCGTAGCCTGAGACACCGCATAATAACGTTGTTTTATGGGCTTTGCATCCGCCACGTCAATTGTGTGTGAGAAGAGCGATGTTTTTCCTAAGCCTTTCTTAGCAAATGACGGGAATAAGTTTATGGTGTTTACTAAAAGTGTTTTCTGTTGAGTGGTTAACGGCCTTGTTAACGAATCTTCCAATGCAGACTCACTGGGCCCTTCAGGGACCAGGTAAAGTGTTAATAATTAAAATTGAGTCCAAAAATCAATACCAAGGTATAAGTCACCAGACAGAGTAGGAACTATGTAAAAAGATATTTTATTTTTCTCACCTCTATAGCTCACTTCAGCTAAAAGTTTTCCATCTATCTTTTGAAACTGGGCCTCAGCAGTTCGCACTGTGGCTGCTAATCTTTTATATGACATATTTTCTAAGACTAGGGTTGCAAAATTGCCACCGATGCAGCTAACCGAAGCGCCTAGTGAATCTAATAGGCCAACTATAGATTTCCCAAGCATAGTCACTTGGGCATATGGCCGATTAACCCCAATTTTGCCAACTATGGCCGAAGTAATAACCTTTTCTCAGCTTCAAGTTGATGATTGAACAACTTCCTACGAACACGAGAACGTGATTTAGAATTATTTGATAATTCCGTGCACGTACTGAAAGGTAAGTCTGGGAATGTTTCTAAGTCTCAGAGTATTTGTTGGGACTTGGAAGAAGATCCTAATCCGTGTTCGTTCCCCTGGAAGCAAACTGTTTGCGTGTTCTTTTCGGCAGTACACGTGGCGATGAGTTTTTTGCTTGGCCAGAATTTCATCTGCGACAGAGCGGCTTATACGTGTCTGCTTTGCCACAGCCATAGCAAAACACCCTTCGATCAGCTACGCATTCTTGGTATCGGTGGCCTTTTTCACCACAATTCCAACATGTTGCTTCGAAGGCCGCCAGCTCAGAATCATCTTCTTCGTCTTCCGAGGACACCAAATCAACTTAGGCTGGAGTTTCTACAGCGCAGACTTGCTTGCGGGACAACGGACACGATGAACCAATTATTGGACGAGTTGTGTTTATGGTTTGCATGAAAAGTTGAGGCTGCAGGTTCATACAGAATCTCGTGTTGAGTTTCTGGAAGAAGGTTAGCCAGAAGGGTCTCAACTTAAGCAGATTCAGACATTGGCCCAACCTACTTGTCTGCTAGTGCAGCTATGACGCTAAAGAAGTCGTCAAAGGACTCGTTCATGCGTTGCCTGCGCTGCTCAATCTCCAATCGGATATTGCGACCGGTTTGCGAATCTTTAAATTGGCCTCGGAGTGCTAAGCAAGGTTCGGTCCATCGAGCTTCGCGAACCCTTTTGTGATATCGCCAAAACCACTCACTGGCTCCACTTTCAAAAAGGTTGCTGGCATATCGCGCAACCAAATCTAGATTGCCATCTAATGTTTGAGCTGATAATGCCTCGACCCTATAGAGAAAATTATCTATTGACATTGGGCCTTCTCCGGTTCCAATTAAATTAAACATGACTTAGCTAATCTTATCTGGCCTCAAATTATTAGGTATTATTAGGTATGTGGTACAGAGCGAGCATTACTGGATGGGAGCACCGGTTAAAATTGAGCCGACTGACCTTCTACTTGGACATGAGTTGGGATGAACCTCCAACTGAAGGCGTAGCCCTTTTCCGGAGTCCTGCCGTTATGGCTTGGGTTAATCGTGCCGTCTGTTCAGACATTACAGCAGCAAGAGTTCGGGATTGCTGGGCCATTGAAGCAGGAATGGCTTCCGAAATGGCCCTCTGCATAATATCTGCCATGGAAGGTTCCATTGAAGGGGCTGTCGGAGTTTACGATAAAAGTTCATCTGGGGTGGCATGTCTGTTCGGTCATACTCTTATCTTTATTGAAATCAGTTAATTTGTCAATTCATTTCATTATAATTTGCTCATGTTTCACTTCAAACTTTGAACTACTACTTAAACTGCCCTCTTACTGTTAAATTCTCTCACCATCATTCTACTTGCATTCGCACTCTCATACTTGTAAAAACTCACCACATTGTTCTCATTCTTAAGTTAACGCACTTCTACCAAATAACCAATAAATCAGTTCGGCCTTGACATTAAAAGCGAAGACAACATCATTGTCAGTTGTCAGTCTGTCGGTTGAAGTGTGAAGACGTGTTTTTGTCGAGGTCCGGTTTTATTCGTTGTAAAATCTTTAAAATCAGTAGTTAAAACAAAAACTTTCGACTTGCGATAAAAGACTTTAATGGACATTCATAAGCACTCGTGCTTATGTTGTCCAATAATATCTAACAGTTGATATTTAATTAAATTAAATTAATTGAATGACTACGCGTACAAATTCAGCAAATGCAAGTGCAAAGAACACCAACAACACCATGAGTCAGAGCCAACTCAATGCCCAAATGCAACAACAACAAGACGATCGCCGGCTTTCTATACAGCGCAACAACGCTTATTTTGCAATTGTCTGTAAGCTCTCATACTACCACCGCGACGTGGAGCTCCCAATGCCCCACCCCCTCTCCTCAGCCCACGATGATGAACTTTTCGGCAAATGCAACAAAAAGTACGGTAACGCTTACTCCAGCGCAATCAACCTGTACGAACTCAACAACAACAACTATGCAGAAACCAGCGTCAACTCAGCACGCGCTCCCACTTACACATACACAAGTGAGCACAACACCCACCACCCGTTCGTATGTGCAGACCGGCATCGATCGGTATGTAAAAATAAACAAACGAAAATTAAGCCCGCAAAACAAAAAAAGCGGTAATACACCAAAATTGAACAAAACAAGCGATAAACCTGCGGACAAAGATCCCCTCACTGGGAATAGGTTCCAAATTCTTGCCAAACAGTCTGACGCTGAGACTGAAGAAAAAGCTGCAAGTGCCGCAAAACCAAAGCCTCCGCCAATCTACATTAGGGATACTAGCTGTACGGCCCTAGTAACAAAGCTTGTCTCGCTAATAGGCAATAACAACTTCTATGTGACATCCGTCAGCAAAGGCAACATACGCGAAACAAAGCTCCAAGTTAACACCGATGACGACTATCGCGCTGTCGAAAAATGTTTAAGAGCTGAAAATAAAAGCTACTACACCTACCAACTAAAAAGTAGCAAAGGCCTACAAGTTGTAATCAAAGGTATTGAATCAAGTGTACCTGCAACGGAAGTTGCTTATGCTTTGGAAGAAAAGGGATTTAAGGTCAAGTCCGTAATAAATTTAATAAACAGAGACAAAAAACCCCAGCCGCTTTTCAAAGTTGAGCTGAGCCCGGAAGACATAGCTCCTAACAAAAATGAAGTGCACCCCATTTACAAACTACCTTACTTATTGCACCGCAGAGTAACTGTAGAGGAACCGCACAAGCGCACAAATCCAGTGCAATGTACCAATTGCCAAGAATTTGGACACACCAAATCCTACTGCGCTCTGCGATCTGTTTGTGTGGCATGCGGAGAGCTGCACAATACTGCCTCATGCCCCGCAAACAAGGAGGATCCATCAGTCAAAAAATGCAGTAACTGTGGAGGTAACCACACCGCAAACTACAGAGGTTGCCAAGTATACAAAGATCTGAAGAGCAGGATTAATACGCGCACGGAATTTGCTCGTTCCAATGGAAACCTTAATACGTATACACCCTCGCAATCGACCCCTGGAGTCTTCTTCACAAAAGCTACGAGATCGTCTTTTGCCCCATCGACTACTACCCAAGGCGTTTCTTTCGCAAGCGTCTTGAAACAAGGAACGATTTCACACGAAACTCGAACTGAGCCGACTCTGACAACAAAACATGTGGAGCAACCATCAAACCAAAGTAGCTTAGAAGCCATGTTTCTATCGTTACAACAAACCCTGAAAGATTTTATGGTGTATATGCAAAACGCAATGCAAGAACAGATGAGAATGCAAGGCCTTCTCATTCAACTGCTCGCTTCGCAACAACCCAAATAATGGCTCTCCTAAGAGTATCACTCTGGAATGCAAATGGCATTCCTCGCCACAAAGTGGAGTTATCCAAATTTCTCCAAGACAATGAAATCGACATAATGCTTCTTGCGGAAACTCATCTGACGGACCGATATAATTTCCAATTATCGGGATATGCATTTTACGGCACAAATCACCCAGATGGTAAAGCCCATGGCGGAACTGGTATCCTAGTCAGAAGCCGCATCAAACATTATCCACTAACGGGATATTCGGAAACCTACCTACAAGCCACATCGATATGCGTAGAATCTAAACGAGGCAATATCACTCTGTCTGCGGTTTACTGTCCCCCACGATTTACAATATCAGAAAATCAATTCCTAGATTTCTTTAATACACTTGGTCAACGCTTCTTCGCTGCGGGTGACTATAACTCGAAACATCCCCACTGGGGCTCCAGACTGACTAATCCCAAGGGGAAGCAACTCTACAACGTACTCACGCGCGCATCAAACAAACTCGACTATGTATCTCCGGGAGGGCCTACATACTGGCCAGCAGATCCAAAGAAAATACCCGATCTTATAGACTTTGCTATAACAAGAAAAGTTCCACAAAACCTGGTAACTGCAGAAGCCCTTGCAGACTTGTCGTCAGACCATTCTCCAATAATATTCACCCTTCTGGAGTGCCCTCAGATCAGACAATATCCTCGGAGACTGACTTCACACAAGACAAACTGGCTCAAATACAAAAAATATATCAGCAGTCACATCGAGCTGAGCCCGACCATAAACAGCGAAGTAGACATTGAAAACTCAGTAGAAGCCCTCAGCTCTATCATTACTGCTGCTGCTCGTCATTCAAACCCCCAAACAACAACAATAACACCTAAGCAAGATAGTAGATTAACGAACAGCTACATAGACCGACTGGTGTCTGAAAAGCGGCGTGCAAGAAGAGAATGGCAGCACCATAGGTCGCCTGCGTCAAAAAATCGTCTGAGACTTGCGGAACGCATACTTCGCAAAGCACTCGAAGCGGAAGAGCAGCTAGCCCATAGCCGTTACATAGAAAAACTATCGCCTACAAGCACCAAATTTCCCCTATGGAGAGCACATGCAAGCATAAAGCCACCTGCAAAGGTAGACACGCCTTTAAGGGACCAGAGTGGAAGTTGGGCCCGCAGTGACGAAGAGAAGGCAAATGTCTTTGCACTTCACCTTAGAAATGTCTTCCAGCCAAATCCACCAACTAATGGCTATGCACTTCCATTGGTTCCCATCGCCGCACAAACTGACCCAATCAAAGTTCATTCACTTGAAATAAAAAATGCTATCGGAGATCTACAACCCAGAAAAGCGCCTGGACATGATCTTATTACGCCTAAAATGATTATGGAACTTCCAAGTCCTGCCATAACATATATCTCAAGACTTTTCAATGCAGTACTGCGATGTGGATACTTCCCAACCCAATGGAAAAAGTCCACAATCATAATGATCCATAAACCAGGAAAGGATAAAACCCAAGCGTCATCATATAGACCCATTAGTCTGCTACCTTGCTTATCAAAACTTTTTGAGAAGATCTTACTCCGTAAAATTGATTCCCATGCACAAAATATCATTCCATCACACCAATTTGGGTTCCGAGCTAAACACGGGACTATTGAGCAAGTCAACCGCATAACTTCAGATATTCGGACTGCGTTTGAAAACCACGAATACTGCTCTGCCATTTTCCTAGATGTTGCCCAAGCATTTGACCGCGTATGGTTGGACGGTCTTACATTCAAGATAAAGACAATGCTTCCACCAAATACACACAAAGTCCTAGAAAGTTACGTCAGTAACAGAGTATTTACAGTTCGTCAAAATGAGTACACAACAGAAGAGTTCACCATAGGAGCCGGAGTACCGCAGGGAAGTGTTCTTGGTCCTTTCCTATACGTACTATACACTGCCGACATACCAACAGACTCTCGACTTACAATAAGTACTTTTGCGGATGATACGGCAATATTAAGCAGATCACGATGTCCAATTACCGCAACAAGACTTTTGGCAAGCCATCTTACCGACGTGGAAGAGTGGCTGGCCAACTGGCGTATTAAAATCAACGAGCAAAAGTGTAAACACGTGACGTTCACACTCAACAGAAGCACCTGTCCCCAGCTATCACTAAACGCGACTTTGATCCCGCAATCAAACGATGTTGTATACCTAGGTGTACACCTTGATAGAAGGCTCACATGGCGCAAACACATAGACTCGAAAAAACTTCAGATAAAGCTTAAGGCCAACAGCCTTCACTGGCTAATTAACTCCCGTTCCCCTCTAAAGCTGGAATATAAAGTCTTACTGTACAAGAGCATCATAAAGCCTGTCTGGACCTATGGCTCGCAGCTATGGGGAAATGCTTGTGCGAGCAGCGTGGACATCCTCCAAAGATCACAGTCGAGAATCCTTAGAACCATCACTGGAGCGCCATGGTACATTCGCAATGATTGTATCCACAACGACCTCAGCATCCCACTGGTTGAAACTGAAATAGAGGAACTTAAGCGCAAATATTCTGAGAAGCTTCTTGCCCACCCAAACCAACTTGCAAAATCTCTCACCATGCTGGCAACGCATTCTCGCCTCCGAAGAAACGACCTACCAACCCAGCGACTGACTTGAAGGGCCGTAGAACACAAACTACCTCCAATAGGGGATAGTTTTTAAAATAGTTTCTAGATTAAGATTTGAAAAATTATTGTTAGTC